>MDKH01086628.1:0-72176 GCA_005239495.1 Nicotiana undulata
GTACCACCAGGACGTTGGAACTGGTTCATATGGACCTATGTGGTCCAATGAGAACTCTGAGCAGAGGTGGTAAGAAATATGTTATGGTGCTAGTTGATGACTATCCAAGGTTCACTTGGACCTTATTTCTGACATCTAAAGATGAAGCTTTTGATATGTTCACTTCATTTGTTAGAAAAACTCAAAATCTTTTAGGAAATCAACTAGCATCCATGAGATCTGATCATGGTACTGAATTTGAGAATGCAAAGTTTGCTAAGTTCTGTGATGAACATGGTATCAATCACAACTTTTCTGCCCCTAGAACCTCACAGCAAAATGGGGTTGTTGAAAGAAAGAATAGAACTCTTGAAGACATGGAAAGAACCATGCTTCTTTCTAGCAAACTACCCCACAGCTTCTGGGCAGAAGCAATAAACATTGCATGCTACATAATAAATAGATGCATGACCAGGCCTCTGGTAGAGAAACCTCCTTATGAATTACTAAAAGGGATAAAGTCCAACATATCCCACCTTAGGGCTTTCGGATGCAAGTGATTTGTGCACAATAATGGCAAAGATTCCTAGGTAAATTTGATCCCAGAAGTGATGAGGGAGTATTCTTGGGATATTCATCACATAACAAAGCTTATCAAGTGTATAATAAAATAACTATGTGTGTAGAAGAGAGTGTGCATGGTGTCTTTGATGAAACTAACACTCTTTCTGAGAGACAGGAACCAGAAGATGAGGAGCTTGGACTGGTGAGAAGCAATGAACACATTGAAGCAAATATGGAAGATGGAACAGGTGATGGACCAGGTCCAACTACCCCAAGCAACATGACAGGGGGAACTCAACATGTGAACCTTGGCTCTGATCCTGTTCCACAACAACAAGACACCATGGAATTATCTAGAAGTGAACATTTGGTGCTCAAACCACACAGATATCAGAGTTCTTACCCTCTTGAGAACATCATAACAGATTTGACATCTGGAATCAAAACAAGATCCTCCTTGAAAATTCTGTGTGTGTTTGATTCCTTTCTATCCTTGATTGAACCAAAGAACATTGGTGAAGCCCTACAGGATGTTGAATGGGTAAATGCCATGCAAGAAGAGCTTAATCAATTTGAAAGAAGTCAAGTATGGCACTTGGTACCCAGACCACTAGACAGATCAGTGATTGGCACAAAGTGGGTCTTCAGGAACAAGCTCGATGAGGATGGAACTGTTACAAGAAACAAGGCTAGACTGGTTGTCCAAGTATATAGTCAAGAAGAGGGAATTGACTATGATGAGACCTTTTCCCCTGTGGCAAGACTGGAGGCAATCAGACTTCTTATAGCATTTATTGCACACATGGAATTCACTCTCCATCAGATGGATGTTAAGAGTGCCTTCCTCAATGGCTATCTGAAAGAAGATGTATTTGTTAAACAGCCTCCAGGTTTTGAAAGCAAGGAGTCACCTGATCATGTATACAAACTTGACAAGGCTCTTTATGGTCTCAAACAAGCACCTAGAGCATGGTACGAGCGACTATCAAAATTCCTGCTAGAACATGGGTACAAACGAGGCAAAATTGACAGTACCTTGTTCTTAAAGGAAAAAGGTAAGGATCTCCTCATTGTGCAAACATACGTGGATGATATCATATTTGGGGCAACCTCTGAAAAATTGAGTAAGGAATTTGCTATACTTATGGGGAGTGAGTTTGAGATGAGTATGATGGGTGAGCTAAACTTCTTCTTAGGCTTGCAAATCAAGCAAAACTCAAATGGAACAATGATCCATCAACAAAAGTATGTGAAAGAATTGCTCAAGAAATTTAAAATGGAAGACTCAAAGGAAATAGACACCCCCATAGCCACAACCACAAAATTAGATGTGGATGAACCTAGTTCATCCGTTGATCAGAAGCTATACAGAGGGATGATTGGGTCTCTATTATATCTCACTGCCAGCAGACCTGATATTGTGTTCAGTGTAGGACTGTGTGCTAGGTTTCAGGCAAATCCAAAGGAGTCCCACCTAACTGCAGTAAAGAGAATTTTGTGATATCTAAAAGGCACTACTGATTTATGCCTTTGGTATCCTAAAGGTAGTAATTTCGACCTTGTAGGATATGTTGATGCTGATTATGCAGGTTTCCTGGTTGACAGGAAAAGTACTTCAGGCATGGCTCACTTTTTGGGCTCCTGCCTTGTGTCTTCGGCCACCAAGAAACAAAACTCAGTAGCCTTGTCTACTGCTGAGGCTGAATATGTGGTTGCAGCCTCATGATGTGCTCAGTTGCTACGGATCAAGCAACAACTCATGGATTTTGGTATAGATGTTGGATGCATTCCTATTTTCTGTGACAACACTAGTGCAATTAGTATGACAAAGAACCTGGTTCATAATAAAAGAACCAAGCACATATATGTTAGACACCACTTCCTTAGGGATAACTATGAAAAGGGAATGATCTCAATTGAATTTTGTGCTACTGACAAACAAATTGCATATATCTTTACTAAAGCACTGAGTAGGAAGCATTTTGAGAGAAACCGGCTTGAATTAGGGATGAATAAGATCACCTAATTGAAAAACAAAAATAAAAAATAAATTGGAAAAAAAATCTTGGCTAGAAACACTAAAATGGATAATTAACCAGACTAATTATTGCTCAGTAACATGACTTTATTGCCATACTCTCTTGCCATGTATTAATATGATTCCCTGGTTGCTAATGATGTTTTTCTATCTTTGTAAATTGAGGCAAATTAAAGATTTTAACACGAACCTGGTTCATCGTTGCTGGTTCATCTGACTGACAAGGTACGTGATCATCTCCATACACTTATTGAATTAATTACAGTCACACATGAGCAGGACTCTATCTATATTTGGTTCATTTCAAATTCTTTGTACTTATCCCAAAATTAACCTGTTCCAAGAAGTCCCATCGCTACTTAATTAGCCTAGATTTAGGGGATTTCTAACCGTCTAATCAATGACACTCCTACAGTGTTTAGATTCCCACTTGATTACTAATTCTGACCGTTGTATAATTCATAGCCACATCTTATAAAAGGGCCATCATTACCTCCCCTCTTCATAACATAATCGTCGAACCAAGTTCATCTTCCATCTCATATTCAAAAACTGATCACTGTTCATCTCTCCCTAAACGCTCATAAAAATGTCTTCACAACCAGCTGTTTCATCTTCCTTCTCCGCCCATGATTATGAGGACGGTGATTCTAGTACTAATTCTCCATCAGTATACAGTTCACGTTCTCCAGCCAGATCTTCAACCCCCCAAAACCCTCCAGTTCTTGAACCTAATCCTGAACTTACACCTACCCCTACACCAGCCCCTAGGGCACGTAGAGTGAAAATGTTAGCAAGGAAATCAGTGGCTTCTGGGTCTCGTGCCAGATTTTTAGAGGAGATACTCCAAGATGACAAGGTCTAGGACTCACAATCCTCCAGTGAGTCTTTCAAGTCTGCTAATGAGGATGAAGCACCAGGTTCATCTAGTTCTGAGCAAGGTAATCTTGAAATTGAATCTGAAACTGCTACTACTGAAAACAAGTTTGTTTTGGTTGGTTCAATTATTGATGTAGAAGTGCCGGAAAGGCAGAGAAAACTGGGGAACAATAAAATTCTTGAGAGAGAGGGAGAAGGAGGCTCTGTGAGGGGATATGGGGAGGACGGTGCCACATTGGCTTTTTGTGGCCCCGCTCCTGTGATTGATGAAGAAGGAGTCACAGATTTAGGGGGAAGTGTTGCTGGGGAAGCAGCAGCAGGTCTAGAGAGCCTATAAAAATCAGCAGATGAACCTGGTTCATCTGTTGAGGAGACACTGGCTAAAATGATGAGGAAGCTGGGGGAGTCCTACAATCCCAAAAGGAAAAGAACTTCAAAATCAAAGAATGTTACTACCCCAGTTCCACCAAAGAAAAGAAAAGTTTCTATATCTGCTGATGCTCCTGTCCCAAAGGTTCGTGCTACAAGAAGTGTTGTTCGACAAGGGGAAGAAGAGTTGGAAAGGGCTCTAAGAGAGAGCAAGAAAAATAAGGTTGCCAAGGGAAAGGCAAAGGTAGGAGAGCCTATTGAGGCTGTTATTGTTGATGATGATACGATGGACCTGGTCCATCATGAGGAGCAGCCAGCTCCAGTTGTGGTAGAGACACCTAAACCCAAGAAGGCTAAGGCTTCTTCCAAGAAGTCAACTTCTATGTCTGCCACACCCTCAAGCACTGCAAAAAGGACTAGGTTTAAGGCCAAGAAAGTGAAAGTTGTAGAATAAGAAGAAGAATGGAGTGGAGGAGAAGAGGAAATGGCTGGTGAGCAATCTGACAAATTCACCATATTTGGGAAGCGTACTATTCTTAAGGGAAAGATGATGAGAGATCTTGAGGAATCAGGGATGATCTTCCTGATGAATATTCTGGAGGTGCAAGGGTGGAAGGACATGGTTCTTCACCTTGAAGGCAGGCTGGCAAGGAATGAGTTGGTGGAGTTTATGGCCAACGCAAGTATAAAGGATGGCAGGTAACTTCCACAGTTAAAGGGGTTCAAATCACGTTTGATGCGAAGGAGCTGGGAGAGATTCTGCAAATCCCTGCTGAGGGCTACGAGGATTACACAAGGAAAAGATGGCCTAATCTCGATGGGATGTCCTCTGCTATGAATATTACAAGATTCTTTTGTGAAAATCAGGAGGAACCAGAGCCTAGGCTAGTGTATAATAGTGAAATGAAGCCCCAGCACAAGTTGATCTTCGAGTTTGAGATCAAGTTCCTGCTACCAAGACAAGAGCGTAGGCACATTGCCAGCTACATGGACTTAACGCTTATGGAATACTTGTATAGGGGTAAGCAGATAAATTGGCCAGGTTTCATCATCCAGCTCTTGGACGGAGTTGTGAATGGGGCCAAGGCACATGCCATACTATATGGATTTATTCTGACTATTGTGCTTGCCCATTTCGAGGTTCTTGTGAAGAAAGCTGAGATGGCTACTGCTAAGGATTTCTTTGGGAAGAATACTTTGCTGACTTGTGACTACAATGTAAATGTTCTGGAGGATGAACCTGGTTCATCTAGGAAGCAGCCTGTTAATAGCAAATTCAGGTCTTTGGTGCAGGAAGGTGAGATAAAGGATGCTGAGATCCTTCGATTGAAATCTCGCCTTATTGAGGTTGAAGCTGAGAGGGATGCTCTCAGAGTTGAATTAGCCAAAGAGAAGGAGAAGAATGAAGGTGTTCTTCAAAAAATGCTTTCTCTCCTTCAAGCCAAAACCCCAACCTTATCTGCCCCTTCCCAGCCTTAGGAGTCCAATGCCACCATAAACCCCTCTCAATGCCCAATTCGGGATTTGTTGTATTTCTGTTTTCTTTGTTGTTTTTGCTCACGGTAGTGACTGCTTTAGTTCTTATTTGTATGGTGCTTGAATTGTGTTCTAATCAATGAATTCTGTTGTTTTAGTTAATTGACGTTGTCTCAGTTTCTTATATAGCTTACATTTTATTGGTTTCTTTTTATGATTAATCATGTTTTGCACCTGCAGTTGCCTCAATGACCATGAGTAATTGTTAATAACCCTGGTAAGTTTATCATTTTGCAACTTTTCGATGATGCCAAAAGGGGGAAGATAGTGCTTTTCAACATTTCAAAGAATTGTGATAATTATAACCTAATGAACCTGGTCTCTCTGTGATAAATGCTTTAAAATATACAAAGTGTTTGAAGATTGTACAGGGTTAAGCACAGAGTTTGTCATCATCAAAAAGGGGGAATTTGTTGAACCGAGTCACTACATGGTTTTGAAGATTGACAAATGTCTACCCAGTTGAACCAGGTCCATCAGGGCAAACATACTTGAACAGACCCATTGGCACAAGAACCGTCTATGCACAGGAGATAAACATGATTGTGAATTATCCATGAACTAAGAGGTTGTCTCCTAAAGCGAAAAGGTTGCAAATTGATAAGAGGTTAGAGTTCGAGTTCAGCAAGGACAGAAACAAAAGGAGGAAGTTGAGATAAATACAAACTCTTCCACCAAGGAAGAGTTGCATTAGAATTGAACAACATATCTCAGCGACTAACTCTATAAAGTGTTGAAGAATTCCTACTGAAGAATTGATCGCACAAAGGCAGAAGTGAAACAAGAACTAAAAGCAAAATTACTAGAGTTATTTTGCAAGCAAAATCCTTGTGCGACACAAAAGCTACTTACCAGATAGAAGAACCAGTTCCATCTGTTTATCTTTCGAGTCTAGTTGGTTGTTTTACACATAAAAATCTCTGTGTTTTTAATTTATTGCATTTATTATTCCGCACCAGTAGAAGTTGGAACACCAAGAAGTACCAGGTTCTTCTATTGAGACAGCACTCGAAAATTGGACACCACACAAATCAACCCCCCCCCCCCTCTTGTGTGGTATTGAAGTATAAAACATCACGTAGCAACTTCGTATCTCCTTGTTTTATTTTGAATATGTCTTCCATTCTTTTTTCTACTTTTTGCACACCAGAATGTGCTTTTATGAACGAATCTGCAAGCTCGGCAAAAAAATCAATAGAATTTTCGGGTAAGAGAGAATACCATGTTAACGCTCCTTTGGTGAGGTTTTATCCAAACTTCTTGACCAGCACAGATTCAATTTCTTTCTTAGTCAAGTCATTGCCTTTTACTCCTGTGGTGAAAGCAGTAACATGATCACGTGGGTCAATTTTCCCATCGTATTTCGGTATGTCGGGCATTTTGAATTCCTTGGGAATAGACAATGGTGCTGCACTTGGCTTCCAAGGTTGTTGAGAATATCTATCAATACCAATACCCTTGATGACAGGTGGTACGCCGGGAATTTGTTCGATACGATCATTTTTTTCCTTCACCTGTTTCTGCAAGGTTAGTAGTAAAGATTGTAAATCTGAATTATTAGACATACCTGGTCTTCCTTTGGAGAGACTCATTTGGAGTGCCTCTACTTCCTGAATTTGCTAGTCCGGATTGTGGGTTTTCCACAGTTGCGATGTTTTTTGTAGGAGGAGTAGGTGATACAGTTGGTAGCCCCCTCATGAAAGCTTGAAGAGCTTCATTCACATATTCGCCAACCATTTGCTTCACAGGGTCTTGTTCCCCAGTTTGCGCATTTCCAGTTTGATCATTATTTTGAGTTGTAGATCTCCCTAGGAAGTGGTCCCTTGAACCTCGTGGGGATCCCTGAGGTGATAGGGCTGGAGTTCCAATTGCCTGTTGGTTGTTATCGTTGGCGTTTGACATGATTCGCGAAAGGTTGTTTGAGAAAAAACAAAGATTATCATATTCCTGGTAACGGAACCAATTTGTTTAACCAAAGAATTAGATTCTCTGCCAAAGCTATTTTAAGTACTCGGGCTTCTGATAACGAAGAAAATTGACTAATAATAATAATTAGATTTGCAATAAAAATGCATAAAAGTAAATGTATTTCAGTAGTGGTTGGAACGTGTCCATACAAGTGATATTTTACTCCCTTTTATAGGAAATTTCTTAATATAACGCCTACTCTTCTTAATGATTGAGCATTAATGACTAATAATATCATTAATATAACATTACAAAAGGTAATCATAACGGTTGCGTGAAGATTATGTAACATTTGGCTCATTGATTAAAGATCTTTGAATCTGCCCTTTATTCTGCATTGGTTCATTCTGACTGTGTCTTTTCAACTTCTCAATTAGATTGGGGCTCCCGCATCTAATTGTCTCATGGGTATGTTGTTCCGTTCCCCTTCTTCTCATACCTCTTTGTAAATTTATGACCAGTTGTCATGTATATATTTCTCCACATGGATTGCCTTGTCATCAGATACATTACACGTGTGAAGCCTATTTTTTACCAATACAATGACGAGTTCTAGGCGCTCAAAATCATAGATAAGAACTAGTAAAAACAGGTACGAGCCCTATATGGGACCTTCGGGACGAGAAGCTCGTTCCAAATTTGAAAACACTCAGCCTAATCACAGACCGTCGAACAGAGATTCAAGTTCATCATCATCAAGATCTAGAAAGGATCGAGATGAACGAAATAGAGGTAATAACACATATGTAAGAATTGGATATTATAACTTCAATGTAAGTACTTCTGAGTTAATTACAGTATTAAGAAATATGGGTGATAAAGTTCGATGGCCCAAAGAAATGAGATCAAATCCAAACAGAAGGAACCCCGACTTCTGGTGTGAATTTCACAACGACCACGGGCACAAAACATCAGAATGCAGGTTATTTCAAGGTGAGGTAGAACATTTGTTAAAACAAGGCTATCTAACTAAATTATTTAGTGAAAAAGGTAAGCAGGCATATATGAAGAACAGGCAGGAGCCCCCAAAACCATCATCTCCGAAGAGAACAGTAAATGTGATAAACGGAGGAGAGGAGGTTAACGGCCTGACCTATACCACAGCAAAAAAGACAACGAAGTTCACAATAACCCACGGGAAACAGATTCGTGAAACCTTAGAGGCTGATTTGACGATGCAGATGCAGATGGGATATTAATCCCAGATAACGACACACTGGTAATATCTTTACTTATTCATGACACTAACGTGAGAAGAGTATTGATTGATCCAGGTAGTTCAGTTAACATAATTCTACTGAGAGTGGTGGAGGAGATGTTAATGGGAGACCAAATAATTCCAAAAGCACGTTCCTTATCTGGATTAGATAATTCTTCTGTCATAACAAAGGGAGAAATTGCATTGAGTACTTATGCAGAAGGCGTAGTCAAAGAAACAAAATTTCATGTTATTGATACAGACATGGACTACAATGTAATTATGGGAAGACCATGAATTCATGACATGGACGCAGTACCATCCACTCTACACCAGGTTATCAAATTCCCTTCAAAATGAGGAATTCAGAATATTCAAGGTGATCAACAAATTTTGAGGAATATCAATTCAGTAATGCACTCGAATAAAAAATAAGCGGAGGAAGAACTAAAAGATGTGGGAGCAACTCAAATAGATACGGGGACAAATGATAAAGACACGGTGAATCAAATCACCACAGAGATCGTATCAAAACACACGGACATGGATTCCAGGCCCGATGTTATTCAAGAACCATAAGGGAATGAAAACATAAAGACAACTATTGAAGAACTCGAAGTTGTTCCATTGTTCGAAAATAAGCCTGAACAAAAAATCCACATAGGAGCAAGGCTAATCCTGGCCAGAAGAGGAAAGTTAATTGAATACTTGAAATCTAATGTAGATTGTTTTCCCTAGTCCCATTCAGATATGACAGGTATGCCCCCAGAGGTGATGACTCATAAACTGAATGAGGACCCATCACTCGTGCCTATCAAGCAAAAGAAAAGGAAGCAGGGATCATTCAAGAATCAAGTGATCGATGAAGAGGTACAGAAACTCTTAAAATCGGTTCAATATGCGAGGTAAAATATCCCGATTGGTTAGATAATACTGTAGTAGTACCTAAAAAGAACGGTAAATGGAGAGTATGCGTCGATTACACTGGTTTAAACAAAGCATGACCAAAGGATTCATTTCCTTTACCGCACATAGATCAAATGATTGATTCCACTGTAGGTCATGAATTGTTAAGCTTTCTAGATGCATATTCTAGTTATAATCAGATAAAAATGGATCCCTCAGACGAGGAAAAAACTTCCTTTATTACAAACAGGGGGACTTACTATTACAAAGTCATGCCTTTTGGTGGTGAGGGGCATCCCATATTTTTTTTAAATCCCACCGGCCCTTTTGACATTCATCACAATGCTTGACTAGATCACTTGAATCCTTGTAGAGAGTAGGCCAATAGAATCCACAACTCAACACATTTGCCGTCGTTCTTTCTCCACCATGGTGACCATCATATGGTGAAGAGTGGCAAGCCTCAAGAATTTCTACTTGTTCCTCCTCCGGCACACATCTTCGAATAACACCATCGCTACAAATTGCAAGAGATACGGCTCATCCTAATAATAGTCAAGGTAATTCTGTTTGAGCTTCTTTCTTTTGTTTGAAGAGAACTCATTCGGTACAATACCAGTCACAAGATAATTTGCTAAGTCGGCGAACCATGGTATCGGTCATTGAAATGGCTAGATGTTGCTTGTCGGGGAAGGAGTCATTGATTTTTCAAGGTCGCATGTGGCCTCCCCTCCTCCTCCAAGCGAGACAAATGGTCTGCCACTTGTTTTTTACTGCCTTTGTGGTCTTGGATTTCTAGATAGAACTCTTGCAATAAAAGTACCCATCTAATTAACCGCACCTTTGAATCTTTCTTGCTCATTAGGTACTTAACCGCTGCATGATCTGTGTGGACAATCACCTTTGTACCCATCAAGTACGGGTGGAACTTCTCCATAGAAAAAACAATATCAAGGAGCTCTTTTTCGGTCACCGTGTAATTGACTGGGGCATCGTTCATGGTCTTACTAGCATAGTAGACCGGATGGAAGATTTTGTTGATATGTTACCCCAAAACTGCTCTGACTGCCACATCACCTGCGTCACACATGAGCTCAAAAGTCAAGCTCCAATTCGGTGCGGTGATAATAGTAGTAGTTGTCAATTTGAACTTGAGAAATTCAAATGCCTTCATGCAATCCTCGTTGAAATGGAATTTGGCATCCTTCTCTAAAATCTTACACAAGGGGTTCAGCACTTTGAAAAAATCCTTGATGAAACGGCGATAAAACCCCACATGACCCAAAAAACTCCTCACTCCCTTCACGAATGTTGGACGGGGAAGTTTAGAAATCACCTCTATCTTTGCCTTGTCGACCTCAATACCATTCTTCGAAATTTTGTGGTCGAGGATAATGCCTCCCTCGGCCATGAAGTGACATTTCTCCCAATTGAGCACCAAGTTTGTTTCCTCACATCTTGCCAATACCTTATCCAGTTTTTCAAGAAATCATCAAAATAATTCCCGACCACTGAAAATTCATCCATGAGGACTTCAAGGAAATCATCTACCATCTTCGTGAAGATCGCCATCATATACCGTTGAAAAGTTGTCATTGCATTTCATAAACCAAATGGTATCCGTGAGTATGTGAAGGTACCATAGGGGCATGTGAAAGCAGTCTTCTCTTGATCCTCCTGAGCAATAAGAATTTGATTGTAGCCGAAATCCATCAAGGAAGCTATAGAAAGCACGGCCGGCCAACTTATCAAGCATTTGATCAAGGAAGGGAAGTGGGAAATGATCCCACCTTTGAAAGAGTGGTTTTGTTCTGTCAATTCAACTTATCGAGTTATCAAGCTGAACTGCCTTCTGTAAGGAGCTTGAATCGTTCGTCTTCCTTGTGACTTTGTTGAGCTTGTGATAGTCCATACACACCCTCCACCCGGTCACCGTTCTTGTAGGAATCAACTCATCATTGGTGACCACCGTTATGCCCTATTTCTTTGGGACACATTGCACCGGAGAAGTCCACGAACTATCAAAAAAGGGGTAAACAACCCCGGCATCCAACCACTTGATGATCTCCTTCTTGACCACCTCTTGCATTGCTTTATTTAGTCTCCTTTGATGTTCAACAGAGGGTTTGGAATCCTCCTCCAAAATAATCTTGTGCATGCAAAAGGCGGGGCTTGTACCCCGAATATCCTCCAATGTCTGTATGATGGCTTTCACTCACTTGATGTATCATCTTTATATCTCATAATTCATCGACTTTTTCTGTGTCACCAAATCCTTCATGAACTTTGCATAACTCGGCATTGCTCCAAAGCCTCAACCAATGGAACATTAATAGATAAGCTTTTCACCATGTCAATGAACTTTTTGAATTGGTTCTCACCGTTTTTCTTGGCAAGCCTTTGAGGGTATGGAGGAGGAGGCTTTGGCATTGGTGCCTTAGCCTTTGGAACTAGCGGTTTCGGTGTCAACAATGTGTTCCTTATATGGGTTCACTTCCTTTTGGGTCTCCTCCACATTGTCATCAATATCAATTCTCACTTCGTCATTTGTTTGCACCACATTGTTCGGAACCTCATCTTCTTGAATCACTTTCTCATCATCCACAATTTTTCTTTGACTTGAGGTGGTTGCATCCCCACCTTTTCCACTCCTTGTAGTCACAGCCATGGCATGTCCGTGACTCATGCAAAGGCTCATTGGGTTCTTGCTTGAATGCTAGAATCTCGTCTCTCAAAGTAGCCATATGCTCAGGAGAAAAGAACTTGGCAATGAATTTCTCCGCCAATTCATCCCATGTACGGATGGAATGGTTTGGCAATATTTATAACCAATCCAAGGCTTTCCCCCGCAGAGAGAAAGGGAATAGCCTCAACCGTAGAGCATCCTCGTAGACGTTGGTTTGTTTACTCCCACTACAAGTGTCCAAAAAACCCTTCAAGTGTTTGTATGCATTTTGACTTGGAGCCCCGGTGAAGAACCCCCGTTGCTCTAACAATGTGAGCATAACATTAGTGATTTGGAAGTTGCCCGCCCTAATGCGGGGTGGGACTATGGAACTTGCATATCTTTCGATTGGCAACACCTGGTGTGGAGCCGCTCTTGGTGGAGGTGGGGTAGGAATGGGAACATTGTGTTGAGGCGGGCAGGATCGTCTATTTGCATGAGGTTCAAGAGGAACCTCTTCAACTTGGTAATCTTTCACGTCATCCCCCAATGGCAAGTTTCCATCCGAATCATTGTTGTTGAGAGCCATTGTTGCACCCACATTGTTTCACAAAAAGATCAGTAACACGGAAGGTAAGGAATACAAGTCACACAAAAAACCAAATATATAGCTAAATCTATTATTTTTTCTCCCCGGCAACGAAGCCAAAAATTGATCTCGCCCAAGTCAAACCTCAAATTGTGGTTGTGAATTTGTCACGACCCAAACTGATGGGCCGCAACGGGCACCCGATACCTTACTCAACCGAGTACCAATATAACATATCTTTCTTATTGTACTTTCATTGGCAAATGGGCCAAACGGTCTGTCATAGGCTAACCAGAATAGACATAGGGGAATACTCAATATAGGACGACCAAACCTGATATATAAAAATTATACATGTGACATACGGGCCTATAAGGCCAACATGATTATTTGTAAACTCCAAACATAGGCCGGCAAGGCCATACAAGTATTCGTATATATGACATATGTCTACAAGCCTCTAAGAGAACACACTTAACATAAAGTTCGAGACAAGGCCCCGCCATACCAAACAATACGCGTCTAAATCATACTGACCAAAAAAGCAACTCTGGAGCAAATGGAGTGCAACAACATCTTCCGTTGAGCTGATAGACTACTTGGAGGACTCTCGACCTGTCTATAAGGACCTGTGGGCATATAACGTAGCGTCCCCAGGCAAAAGGGATTTCAGCACGAATAATGTACCGAGTATGGAAGGCACATAAATAAGTACATAACAGACATAGAAGAAATATAGAGTAAATGACTCAACCTGTAAGTCTGGATAACTCTGTAAATCATGAAATAATTATAGTGTCATGCATATGCATATGAATGTCTTGTCGTGCATAGGTACATGTTTCATAACATCATCAGGCCTCTGAGGGCATCCCATCATATCATCTCGGCCACTTTGGGCAAAATCATCAACGTATACCAGCTGATCAGGTGGTGATGCGTATATATCGTTGTTACATTTTCCCATATCCCATATACATATATATACATATATACGCATATATAACGCTATCTGGTCATGGGTCAATGTACATGAATGCAATTCATGAGAAGTACGTCGATAAAATCTCTTGAAATGTCATAAGACCATTATGCGTTTGAGTAATATCATGAAGTGAACTTTTTTCAACTTACGTATTTTTTTGAGACCCATGAACAAATGATTGAATAATAGGACACATGGGAAATCAAGAACATAAGCATCTCTAGCATTTCTATGAATATAGTCATTTATGGAAGTTGTGCATTTTCTCATTTCGTTTGTATTGTATGGACCATGACAAAAGAAAGAAGGGATAGCCTTAACATACCTGGATCGGTTCTCTTGACAATCCCTCTAACACACGTCAACTTTGACAAAACACGTGACAACACGATCGGAGTAGGGAAAAATCCGTTGCTTAAAATACTAAGAATTCTCGTTTGATTCCTTGGAGATGCTGTGAAATCTTGTATGAATAGTTGAAGATCCGTACTTAGCATTTGCTATATGACTTATGTTTGAGTGAGGTTTGTAATATACAAACATTTATGTTTTGAATGCATATAATAATGGAATTGTGACTTATGTTTCTTAATAATGGGCATGACTCACGTTTTATGTGTCTATCCATTATTAAATGGAAATGACTCACTTTCTTTAATAATTGCCACGTAACATAGTTACTTTTGAGTCACACTTCTTTGATTCTTTTGCTTCCACGTTACTACACTTAACCTTATCCAAAATTCACCCATTCTTCTTAATCAACTTATTAATCCCCCACTAATTCAATAATTAACCAATTACCCATATAATTAAGAATTATCTCAAATTACTTATAATACTACTCACTTTTAATACACCCTATACACCTCACTATCATGGCCATGTGGTACCTTGTATGGTACTAGTCTATATATATCGGGTATTTTAGTTCGGGCCGTATTTTATCCCAAAATGTCAAACTTCGATGAAATTCATTTTCTTTGATTTGCTTACCCTTTCTCCTTCACGAATTTACTCATCACGTGCTTAAAATAGCGTAATGCTTATATTTTCCAAATAATCCCATTCCCGAACTTATGTTGATTAACCTACGACAAAACTTTAACGTACAAAAATGCGGGATGTAATATCTCATTTTCGAGCTTTCATCAATTTACTTATGGCGTACTTTTACGTACGAAAACATGAGGTGTAACATCATTCCCCCTTTGGAACATTCGTATTCGAATGTTGACTGATGCACTTATCATTCTCATAACCCATAGCTCTTGCGAATACTTTAATATTCTTCTAGCCATGTAGGCAACTGTTCTTTGAATAAATCCAAAGTCTAGGGTATTCCCCCCTTTAGTCCTCTTTCTCATACTACGACTGTGGTCGAAATCTTTCTAATCTCGTAATTGTTGCTACCTCTTGTCATGCAGCCTGTATGACTCTGACTTTGTAAGTGCGCCTATGCGACTCTTCTCTTCTTTTCCCTCCAACTTTTAGCCAGTCTCTAGGCATCACTTTGTAAACATATACAGATCTTGACAAGATGTCCCTCTGGGCATCTATAGGTATACTTGAAGTTCTTTGCTCGGTACTTTTTATTTTATTTTATAAATATTGCTATATCTTATTTCATAGATCCGCTTATCCATTCGTATGACTTTACTGCATCTAGTAGGTCATACTATATCATAACTCTTACTTTGATTTATTGTTACTGAGGTCTGTTACCGAACTCCAGGTTACTTTCTTTACTTATCCCATATGTATAAATCTAAGTCCTTTAATGCTTCCTCATTACTTGTTCATCTTAAGAAGGACGGCCTAATCTCACCTCACACTTTGTGGCTTGTGTCCATCCATTGTTGATTCACCTCAATATTGATCTATCATCTGCCACTGCTAACTTGATCTCTTATGTAACACCGCCGCTAGGGCTCACGTCTCATTGGGGACATCTGGAGTAATTAGAGTGATCTACCTAGGGGCGATACTATACTTCCATAACCATATTTCATAGTATCCCAATGCGATTCACCTTACATGGGTATTTTAATTCTATACAATTCGTGAAATCCTCTTCGAGTCATTACTCAATCGAAGGTCGAAACGTCATCCTTTATCTATCACAATCACACCTTTATTCTATTACCAGGGCAGCATTCCACCTCTTCTAACTGCTACTAGTCTTAGACTCCTTCGAGTCCATTCAGGCTATACTGAGCTTTCTATAGCTTAGGGAAACCATCAGCTCTTCCTATTTTTCATGGGCTTAATCGTGAGGACTTATCCTCGTCACCTTCTCACTCGCCTTTTCTTATCTTTATTCCTGACTTCTAGAACTTTGCCGTCTTACCATACAATAGCTTGCGACCTACAAATATCTATTTATTTACTCGTGACATTTCAACTTGCTAGCATTATAGATTTTCTTATGTCATTTTGGAACATCGAGTGAGACATCATATCGTCTCTAACTCTTTTTTTTCTTTTAGCTAGACCTCTCGATATTTAGAAACCATAGGTTGGAAGATATGCCACTGATGATGCCTCTATCATTCCTGGATACTGAATCCTCGTGCTTCTAGCCTTCTATCTGTAGTATGAACTATTCACAATCTTCTGAATTTGAGTATTTTGTATGTTGTTCACCTTTACCTTAAATAGGTATGATTCACATCCAAAATTTGAAGCTCTATTACAATACTCACACCTCTGGTGTATACACAATCCGGTGGGAGCTTCATACTAACTTCTTATGAGGCTGGTACTCTTCAACAGGCTTTATCGTAGAGTCGTTATAGAATAAGGCTATTGTACTATCTCTCATGTACCTCTGATATTAAGAGTGATTCTGCAATGTTCTCAATCACGATGTCCATAATTTCCTGGGTCCAATAATCAAACTCCTGATTTACTTGGGTGGTGTAATTCTTTAGTTTCTTCTTTCCTCTGATCAACCTTTATATAGGCTTAAACTATCTTCCGGTCTATGGCTCATGGTGTTAGTTTTTACTTTATCCCTTCAAGGATTCTATGGAATATCAATGATTCAATCTTTTAACAATTCGATCCTTTGTCTATGACCTGGACCTAATTCCTTCTTTTAACTCATACTGGAGTCTTTTACGGCTGATCATTAATCGAATAATTCCTTTCGTTCCATTTCAACTTTCTTCAAATGTAAGCAATTACTTTTCCTGGTCTTTTTGCCCCCTTGTTGCGTGCATACTTAGCTTATCTGAGTTCTCACGCGTGCCAAAATTTTTGTGCAACTCATATGATCTCGAATATTACTTTAGATTTTACCTCCCATTCATTAGCCACAGTAGGTGCCACTTTTTTTGGAGCGCTTACACTGTTGTTGTGACAATGTTGTTACATGACTATTTCCTTTTTAGGTCACTGTGCGTAGGTTGAAGCCTTCTTCCTTATTCCTCATCTAGTCTTTCATTATAGTACTTAAGGACTCTCTTACTCTTATAAAGCTGCAAGCTTATCATCTCGAATACTCGACGGGATTTTGATGTCCTTCCTCGTCTATAATTATCCGTAGTTACTTACCTCCACGCACTTGTGCTTGTAGGGTTGCTTCTAAACTGACATTTGACTGTCTTCCCAGTGGTATTCTCTTTTATTTCAGTAACATTCACATGGTACCTTTAACTACCCCAACTCCTATTTGAATATTTCTTAAGGATCATGATTTCATATCTGCGAGACTAAATTCACTATATTGGGTTTTACTATATTTATCTTACACGATCTGTTGACTTGTCTGTAACCTCCTGTTTAGCCATAGCTAGGCTCTTCCTGATCGATTACTAACTACTCGTTGGCCCATTCTCATATCAATATTCTACGTAATCTTTCTTGGGTTATTTCCTTTGTCTTAACTTACGTCTCACACTGGCTCCTTATTTATTAATAACAGCTCAGGCAGGAACCCTTACTTCCTCTCCTTGACGTCGTGCTTGCACAATATTCTGGAACCCTAGTATTATCTGTAGGATTTAGATAAGTGACATCTCATTCCTTTTTCATTTTTATCGCATTCTTCCTTTACCATTCTATAGTCACTAGAACCACTTAATTCTGACTTAATGCCACATCACTCCATATTCCCCCCTTTAGGGGAGTACTAAAATTTTGTGCTATGACGATCTACCTATAGATGTTTTAACTCTTCATCTTTAGTATCTTTTCACATCATCGATGACCCTTACTCGCCTTGCGGAAATCCTTCTGTACCAAGGACAACAAATTCCCTTACTCGTGATGGTGGCACTTAGTGCAGCTGGCACATACAATCCCTTAAGCTTAACTTTGCTCAGATTGCTTGCTTTAGGGAAGTGTCTTCTTGAATGACCATTCTCTGAATTTCTCATGAATCATCTTCTGTTTTCGCCGGAACGCAAATCTGAAATTCTCATGATGCTGACTATTATCAAATCACCCAGTCCCTAATTCATCTTTAGTTTATCTTGTTCACCAGCCCAAATTGATTTCTATTATTCTTAGGTCTAACTTTTCCTTCAGGTAGTTGTGTTGGAGTCACGAACTTATTTCTCAAAGTGAGGATATGACTTTATGGCCTATACTCTTTTGTTGTCTCAAGGCCTGTCACCTCTCATTTTTCCCTTCACTTGACTATACACTTTGTAATACTATCATTTGTTTTTCTACCGTTGTCATCCATGTACCACATTTTACTCATAATGCTTCATTAACTCTCTTCTTATTTTCCTGCTAACATTTCTATCTATCCCTTTATTCTAAAACTCGAACAAAATATTCTTTTGCTTTTATCCCCTCTTACCCCATCCATTGGCTCCTCGAATTGCCTAACATTCTCTTTTTACCAGGGATGGGAGCCACACTAATGTAATATTTATCCCTTCCAGTGCTTATCTTTGTAGTACTCATATCTAGTTATACTATTTTAGGGTGCACCATCGAGGTGTCTCATAAGGAGATCCATTACCATGTTTGCACTATCCTTCAGAAATGCCAACTAACTCTACCAATCCATCCACTATTTTGGGTTACTCTATCCCCAGCCGAATCCTGATAACTCGTCCTTCTCTTAAACTATGTATGTTAGTTCCCATAGGGCATAACTGAGATTGGTGTGGCCGATTGTACATACATTTTTTACTTTTGAAGGTAACTCAAAATGCTTATATCTCCCTTCCTCAACAATGATAATCTTTATTAACTGGGTACCTTGTACCCTTCTTCATCTTGCTTTTATTACTTCTTGAAACTTGTATTTATCTTCTGAATCTCTCATTGTCTTTCACCATAAAGGTGGATAATTATTCTTGCCTTAAGGCTCCTTATCAAGAGGATTACACGTCTTAGTATAGACATGATATGTTGAATACCTCATATGTATCCATCATAAGAATGATGCAAAAAATCGAGTTCCTCTGACTCAACTCTTTCACAACTATATCTCTTAACAACCGTCTTTCTGGATGTAGGCATCGTCGTATTACGAATAAGATAGAGTTTAGGAAATTGATTTCTTACAACTGAGCTCTACCACACGATCTAGAGTAAGAAAAAAGAGTGACGATCCTAAATGCCCTGTAGCCTCCTGCTTATAACTGTGGTGCACGACACACCCAAAAACAAGACTCTACTAGACACGGCTTGTAGACTCTGTAGGACAGAACTGCTCTGATACCACTTTTGTCACGATCCAAACTGATGGGCCGCAACGGGCACCCGGTACCTTACTCAACCGAGTACCAACATAACATATCTTTATTATTGTAAATTCATTGGCAAATGGTCCAAACAAGATGTCATGGTCTAACCAGAATAGACATAGAGGAATACTCAATATAGGATGACCCAACCTGATATAAAAAATATTATACATGTGACATACGGGCCTATAAGGCCAACATGATCATTTGTAAACTCAAAACGTAGGCCGGCAAGTCCATACAAGCATTCATATACATGACATCTGTCTACAAGCCTCTAAGAGTACACTTAACATAAAGGTCGGGACAGGGCCCCGCCATACCAAACAATATGTGTCTAAATCATACTGACCAAACAAGCAACTCCGAAGCAAATGGAGCGCACCAACATCTTCCGTTGAGCCGATAGCCTACTTGTAGGACTCTAGACTTGTCTATCGGGACCTAGGGCATGAAATGTAGCATCCCCAGCCAAAAAAGACGTCAGCACGAATAAGGTACCGAGTATGTAAGGCACATAAATAAGTACACAACAGACATGGAAAAAATATAGAGTAAATGACTCAACCTATAAGTCTGGATAACTCTGTAAATCATGAAATAATTATAGTGTCATACATATGCGTATGAATGTCATGTCCTGCATAGGTACATGTTTCATAACATCATCAGGCCTCTGAGGGCATCCCATCATATCATCACGGCCACTGTTGGCAAAATCATCAACGTATACTAGCTGATCAGGTGGTGATGCGTATATAACGACGTTATCTTTTCCCATATCCCATATGCATATATATACATGTACACACGTATATAACGCCATCTGGTCATGGGTCAATGTACATGAATGCAATGCATGAGAAGTACGTCGATAAAATCTCTTGAAATATCATAAGACCATTATGCCTTTGCTTAATATCATGAAGTAAACTTTTTTCAACTTACGTATTTTTCTGAGACTCATGAACAAATGATAGAATAATAGGACACATGTGGAATCAAGAACATACGCATCTCTAGCATTTCTATGAATAGAGTCATTTATGGAAGTTGTGCATTTTCTCATTCTGTTTGTATCGTATGGACCATGCCAAAAGGAAAGAAGGGATAGCCTTAACATACCTGGGTCGGTTCTCTTGACAATACCTCTAACACACGTCAAGTTTGACAAAACACGTGACAACACGATCGGAGTAGGGAAAAATCCGTTGCTTAAAATACTAAGAATTCTCGTTTGATTCCTTGGAGATGTTGTGAAATCTTGTATGAATAGTTGAAGATCCGTACTTAGCATTGTCTATATGACTTACGTTTGAGACTTAGGTTTGTAATATACAAACAATTATGTTTTGAATGCATTTAATAATGGAATTGTGACTTATGTTTCTTAATAATGGGCATGACTCACGTTTTATGTGTCTATCCATTATTAAATAAAACTGACTCACTTTCTTTTATAATTGCCGCATAACATAGTTATTTTTGAGTCACACTTCTTTTATTTTTTTGCTTCCACGTTACTACACTTAACCTTATCCAAAATTTCACCCATTCTCCTTAATCAACTTATTAATCCCCCACTAATTCAATAATTAACCAACTACCCACATAATTAAGAATTATCTCAAATTACTTATAATACTACTCACTTTTAACATACCTTATGCACCTCACTATCATGCACATGTGGTACCTTGTATGGTACTAGTCCATAAATACCAGGTATTTTAGCTCGGGACATATTTTATCCCAAAATGTCAAACTTCGACGAAATTCATTTCCTTTGATTTGCTTACTCTTTCTAATTCACGAATTTACTCATCGCGTAATGCTTATAATTTTAGAATAATCCCATTCCTGAACTTATGTTGATTAACCTACGACAAAACTTTAACATACGAAAATGCGGGATGTAATATCTCATTTTCGAGCTTTTATCAATTTACTTATGGCGTACTTTTACGTACGAAAACATGGGGTGTAACATCGAAGCGGTCGAATGCAATAATAATACCCAACTAGGAGTCGTGATCGAATCCACTGGGAGCATAGATGGGATTAGTGGTATATACTTAGACTAAGCGCGTAAAGTGTCTAAGTTGCACTTCCACAAACTTTGTTTTGATCTTACTTCTAAAGTTATACTATGGTTTGCAATTGTAAAATATGAAACTAGAGAATAATGTTCTTGTTGTTGTTTTTCAAATATGTAAAAGGTCTAGGGTTGTGACTTTCACCTAGGTGTTTACCCAACGGATTATGGGATTTAGAGCGAGTTTCATTGGTCGGGGTGTATTATAGAAATCAACACACAATTACCCACTCAATACCTCTCGTAAGAGAGTGGTATTGCACAATTTGGCTTTCTCAAGTCCAAATGGGTATTGTACAAAATAGTTTATAAATGCTCAAGTCGGGTTTTACTATCTCTAGATTCAACCCTTCAATTAGGATTATCAATCTCTTTATTTCATCCCAAATTCTTGTTAGCCAAGTTTTCCTAGACTAAGTCTCTCTTTCTCAAGTTGAGACTAAGTCAAATAAGCTTGAATCAATGTTTGCAACCATTACTTCTACAATTATAGCAAGAACTAGGCTAAATATTACACAGCCAACCATAAATAAGCCCTAATACAAACATCCATTAGGTTCCCACACTAGGGTTGGGTCACAACTCTAGCTAGAAATTTAGCTACTCATAGTGGGTAATGAAAAAAATAAAGAATAAAAGATGATAAAACTCATATTGAATGATTAATATATGAAAAACCAGTGTAAAATCAACAATATAAACTAAAGTTTCCTAAAGGAGTTAAGAAAAACGACTACAGACTGTCTGGTATTCAAAACTTAACCTAATTTTGTCAAAAACATAATTTATACACAGTTGAAATTTTCGGACACAATTTCCCTTTCAGAGGTTCTATGGCCGCACAATTCTGTGTACGGTCCGCACTTTGCTTCTTCTCTTGAGGGGAGTTGGTTTTGCGGCCGCACAATTCTGCACTACAACTGCATCTCTTGAGTTCTGCGGACCGCACAATCTGGGTGTGGTCGCACATTTGATTTCTGCGACCGCACAATTATAGTGTGGTCCGCAGTTGTTGTTGGGCTTGGATGTGGAACTCTCTGAACCTTGACTTCTGAGGCTGCACAATTATTGTGCGCTCCGCACTTTACACTAGCACTGTTGATTTTTCTTCATGTTCTGCGGCCGCAGACAAATTTTTGTTGTCCACACTTAAGCCTTCTTTCTTGATTTTTGTCCTTGTTCAAAAGCACTCCTTCTTCAGTTGAATGTCCTCATAATGGCTCATTTTTTAATACTCCTGAAAGTAAGCATAATTCATCACTTTTCGGGAATACCTTTAAATATTTTTGAACTAAAACGAAAGTCAAAAGGTGTAAATAAGTAGTCAAAATCCCCACTTGCTTCAAAGTTGAGGGTGTTCCGCTGAATGGGAAACCCTGCTGTTGTAACGACCCGACCGATTGTTTTGCGCTTTAGGACCCCATTCCCCTAAATGAGACATCCCGTAGTTATTTTTAATGATTTATGACTTGTGAGAATGGGTGGTTCGGGATTTGGAAGAGTTTGGAATGGTCTAGGAACACTTGGTTCCTTAAGGTTGGTCTTTAAGGCCAAGTTTGACTTTGGTCAACATTTTGATTAAACGGCCTTGGAATCGAGTTTCGACGGTTCCGGTAGCTTCGTATGATGATTTCGGACTTGGTCGTATGTTCGGAATAGGTTTTGGATGACCCGGGAGCGTTTCGGCGCCCAATTGCGAAATAAGAGTTTCCTTAAGTTCATATTGTGGTTTGGGATGTGTTTTTGTGTTATAGAGGTCTGAATAGAATTCCGAGATCGGGAATAGTTATGTTATGTCATTTATGACTTGCTTGCAAAATTTGGTGTCATTCTGAGTAGTATAGGTAGGTTCGGCGCTTTGAAAGCAAATTCTAGAACTTGAAGTTCAAAGTTTGATTCAATTTGGTTTTGGGGTCGGATTCTAAGTTCCATTGTTGTTTTTCACGTTTCAAAAATTTGAGTGAGTCTGTATCATGAATATAGACCAGCCAGTGCCTTTGGACGGGGTCCCGGGGGGCTCGGGTGAGTTTCGGACCCCTCGGAGCTAAATGCTAAAAACCAGAAATTTCCAGGTCTGGTTTCCTTCTCCACGTTCGCAGAGGGGCGAACGCGTTCGCGAAGAAGGAACTGGGTAAGGGTGGTGGATGCTCAATGCGTTCGCGATAACTGCCATGCGATCGCGATGGGTTGGGTTCCTGACCCAGTGCGTTCACACCTTGCCCCCGCGTTCGCATAGGGTATGGCGATGGGCCAGCCCAGCTTAGCCCCTTACCAAGTGTGTTTGCACCCCACCTGCCGCGTTCGCAAGGTCTCCTCCGCGTTCTCATAGAGGCCTCTGAAGTCCTGGACACTTACTCACCACGAACGCACTGCCCAGGCTGCGTTCGCATAGAAGGAGAAACTCGGTAGTGTGTTTTTAATAACGGGACTTAGTCATTTTTTTGGCATTCTTATTCTTCTTTGGGGTGATTTTGAGCATTCAAGAGAGGCAAACGACCTAGATACTTTGAGGTAAGTAATTCCTACCATAAACTTAGTCTAATACATGGATTCTAAGGTAGATTAACACACTAATTAGTGGAAATTTATGGGTTAGAGTAAAAACCTAGGTTTTATGAAAAATGGAGGAATTACCAAGGAATTTGCTATGGAATTATACACAAACTATATATTAATGATCCTTAGGATATGGGTAAGTATTTCCTTCGAATATTTCCGGAATCCGAGCATGTAGGCCCGGGGGATTATTTTGAGATATTTCAAAGTAGGCTAAAATGGTTAATTAAATAGGGAAATTCCATACTTTTGAGTATAAATTGATATATTTATGTAACAATTGGCTAGTTACGAATCCTTGGGTGACGAGTTTGGAGTTTCGGGAACCCCAAAAGTAGGTTCTACGCGAGGTGAGTCTCCTTTATAACCTTGTAATAGGAAATTGTCCCCATAGGTGATTATAAATAATTGCATGTCCTTATTTGTGTGGGCTACGCGCGTACGAAGTGACGAGAGTCCGTGCGTAGCTACTAGTATGTTGTGTTGGGTAGTTTTAGGACTCACAAGCATGCTTTTATGTGCCTTACATGTGTCCCTAAATTTATTTTGAGTCGCATAGTATCCCTGAATTGGTATGAGAGTATTAGGAAGTTATGTTCAAAAATCATATTGCTTAAGTTCTTGCTTTTAAGTACGATCTCTGTTAAATCCCTAAATATTGATAATTTTGTGTATGTATACGGCACCCGCGTCGCATGTATGATTTGTGAGCGGGATAGCCCTACCATTATGTCAACCCCGCCGCATGTTCGATTCGCGATCGGGTAATAGATGCATCTATGGTTCGAGCCGTTCGACCCTCGGCAGTGCACATTTATTTTTGCGACGTTTCGACCGTACGCTTTCGGCATACTATGTGCTATATATTTGACTAGGAGTTTTGTTGTAATTGTATAAATTGTTTCGTGTGGAAAGGAAATTTAGTACATTATATGCTAGCGAAATTTGACATGTAAAGGTAATTGCAAATTTATACTTGATATTTCACGTCTTTGTGATTACTACGACTGTGATACCTGCCTATCCCTTATTAAATTATGTTATTTAATTGTTGACCCTAGTAAGTATCACGTCTACCTCTCGTCACTACTTATTCGAGATTAGACGGGATACTCACTGGGTACATATTTGTTTATGTACTCATGCTACGCTTCTGTACTTAATTGTACAAGCTCTGAGGCAGGTGCATCTGGGTATTCATCCAGAGCTCGTCCCTGAAGGATAGTTGGCGTGGACTTCTCGGTGAGCTTCTTTCCTTGACACTTTTCTCTAGCAGCACCTTGGAGTTCCTCCTTCCTTTTGCTATGTCTGTATTATATTTCTTCAGACAATAGGGCAAACTTGTACTTTCTTTTGGATACTCGTTTCTATTAGATGCCCGTAGACCTGTGACGCCAGTTCCTGGCATGCCCACATAGTGGATATTTTATTTCTTTTGGGTTGTAATTATTGGTGGTGATTACTATATTTATTGCTCACTCTTGGTTGTCTAAGGCACTTGTTTACTTCGAAATTTAAAATTTAAAAGAAAAACCTCTCAAGTATGGGAAATTGTTTTATAAATTAAAAGGGGATCACTAGTAAATTTAGGTTTGCTTGCCTGACATCGGAGTTGGGCGCCATCGCGACCTAAATAGGGAGTTGGATCGTTACAACATGGTATCAGAGCTCTAGGTTCACGTAGGTCTCACAAGTCATGTGCAAACCTAATAGAGTCTTGCGGAGCGATACGGAGACGTCTGTATTTATCTTCGGGAGGCTATAGGGTGTTAGGAACCCTCTCTTTATCCATATTCTATCGTGCAGTCGATGGTTTACTAAATCTCATTCTTCTATTCTCTCACAGATGGAGAGTACTCGTGCTCTACCCCCGCCGTCCGAGGCCGTGGCAGAGGCCGGGGGAGGGCACCGGCCCGAGGTAGGGGATGATGGCGTCCTAGAGTTGTTCCATTAGAACCCCCAGTGGATCCGGCAGAGGATCCCATTACTGAGAAGCAGAGGTGAGGTGCCCCCAGCAGATCCAGCTCCGATGGACTTCATGACTGCACCAGGCTTCCAGGAGGTCATGGGTCGTATGATACGATTCATGGACACTATGAATCAGGCTGGTTTATTTCCAGCGGATCCTGCTATATCCCAGGTGGGAGGGGGAGTTCAGACCCCTACTGCCCAGGCCGCAGGACATGCAGAAGCAGTATATCAGACCCCGGGTACACTGCCCGTAGGTGGAGCCCAGCCTGTAGCAGCAGCACCTGAGCTCAGACCAGCTACGGAGGGCGATCTACAGAAGTTACTAAATAAATGGACCCGATTGCACCCTCCTATCTTTGGAGGTGATAGGGGCGAGGATGCCCAGGATTTCATTGATAGGTGCAGGGACAGACTGCACAACATGAGGATACTGGAGTCCCATGGAGTGGACTTCACTACTTTTCAGCTTGAGGGCAGGGCCCGCAGATGGTGGCAGTCTTATATCCTCGGTAAACCGGAAGGTTCCCCTCCCATCACTTGGGAGCAGTTCACTCAGTTGTTCCTGGATAGATATATTCCACCCTCCGAGAGGGAAGAGCTGCGGTATCCGTTTGAGCAGCTGGAGCAAGGACAGATGTCAGTGACAGACTACGAGGCCAGGTTTTCAGAGTTGTCTCGTCATGCCCTTATGATACTCCCGACTAATGCTGAGAGAGTGCAGAGATTTGTAGCGGGGCTGCACTCAGGTATTAGGGCCAACATGGCCCAAGAGGTGGAGATGGGGACTCCCTATCAGCTTGTGGTCGAGATAGCTCACCAGCTTTAGGGTTATCGATCGAGGGGCAGAGAGCAGAGTTAGCAGGATAAGAGAGCTAGATTTTCTAGAGATTTCAGAGGTGCCCCAAGCAGGGGTAGAGGTCAGTTCGGTAGAGGCCAGCCTAGCAGGCCTCCATATTCAGCTCCTCCACCACCTCCCCGTAGTGCTCCAGTGAGGCCTTATTTCAGCGACATGCCGGAGAGTTCCTACCGTCCACCAGCCATTCAGGGCTCCTCAGGCGGGTATTCCGGTCATTAAGGGTCTTCTAGTCCTTACTTCAGTGCCATGCTAGAGGGTTCTCAGCGTCCCTCAGCTATCCAGGGTTCTTCTTCAGGGCAGCAGGTCATGCCACCGGTGAGATATTATGAGTGTGGGTATTCAGGGCATATGAGGAGGACTTGTCCCAGGCTTCGGGGCAAGGCCGTTCAGCAGAGTTACCAGCCTACATACTCAGCACCAGTGGTTCGTCCACCTAGAGGTGGAGGGAAGGCTGGTAGAGGTCGTCCTAGAGGCCAGGCAGAGGGAGCTCAGCCGGTCCCTATTCATTCTAGCGGAGGTCGGTCATCCGGTGCTCCAGCTAGATTCTATGCTATTCCGGCCAGATCAGATGCAGTGGCCTCAAATTCCGTGATTATAGGTATTATTTCAGTATGTGGTAGAGAGGCATCAGTGTTATTTGATCCAGGATCCACCTATTCATATTTTTCAGCCTTATTTGCTCATTTCCTCGTGAGTCCTTGGGCACCCCTATTTATGTGTCCCCTCCCGTGGGCGATTCTGTGGTGGTAGACTGGATTTATCGGTCCTGTGTGATTACATTTTGTGGGTTCGAGACTAGAGCGGACCTCCTATTGCTCGATATGGTTGATTTTGAGATTATCCTGGACATGGATTGGCTATCCCCCTATCATGTCGTACTAGATTTCCATGCCAAGACAGTTACTTTAGTCATGCCCAAGTTGCCTAGGCTGGAGTGGAGAGGTTCCTCAGTTAGTGCAGCCAGCCGGGTTATTTCTTTCCTGAAGGCTCGACATATGGTCGAGAAGGGTTGTTTGGCGTATCTTACTTATGTGCGGGACACCACCGCCAGGTCTCCGACGATTGATTCAGTGCCAGTGGTTCGAGAGTTTGCCGATGTATTTCCTTCAGACCTTCCGGGCATGCCCCCGGATCGTGATATTGATTTCTGTATTGATGTAGCTCCAGGCACTCAGCCTATTTCCATTCCCCCGTACCGTATGGCTCCGAAAGAATGAAGAAGTTGATGGAGCATCTTGAGGAGTTGTTGGATAAGGGGTTTATCAGACCGAGTGTATCGCTGTGGGGTGCTCCAGTTCTATTTGTGAAGAAGAAGGATGGGTCTATGCGGATGTGTATTGACCGCCAGTTGAACAAGGTCACCATTAAGAACAAGTATCCATTGTCGCGTATCGATGATTTGTTTGACCAGTTACAGGGTGCTCGGGTGCTTTCTAAGATTGATTTGAGATCAGGGTACCACCAGCTGAAGATTCAGGACTCGGGTGTCCCGAAGACTGCTTTTCGTACGAGATATGGCCATTATGAGTTTCTGGTGATGTCCTTTGGCTTGACTAATGCCCCGGCAGCATTTATGGACTTGATGAATAGGGTGTTCAGGCCGTATATTGATTCTTTTGTCATTGTCTTTATTGATGACATTCTGATTTACTCACGTAGCCTGAGAGAGCACGAGCAGCATTTGAGAGTTGTGCTCCAGACTTTGCGAGAACAAAATCTATATGCTAAGTTCTCTAAG
Organism: Nicotiana undulata; assembly: GCA_005239495.1. NCBI lineage: Eukaryota > Viridiplantae > Streptophyta > Magnoliopsida > Solanales > Solanaceae > Nicotiana > Nicotiana undulata. Next base: position 28,604 of record MDKH01086628.1, read on the forward strand.
TGTGAGTTCTGGTTGGATTCCATGGCATTCTTGTTACATGTGGTATCCAGAGAGGGTATCAAGGTTATCCTAAGAAGATTGAGGCAGTTCAGAGTTGGCCGAGTCCTACTTCAGCTACAGAGATCAGGAGTTTCTTGGGTCTAGCAGGCTATTATCACCGATTCGTGGAGGGCTTTTCATCCATTGCAGCCCCACTGACTAGATTGACTAAGAAGAATGCCCCGTTCCGATGGTCCGACGAGTGTGAGGCGAGCTTTCAGAAGCTCAAGACAGCATTGACATCAGCACCAGTTCTAGTATTGCCTTCTGGTTCTGGGATGTATACAGTGTATTACGACACTTCATGCATTGGCTTGGGGTGTGTGTTGATGCAGGAGGGGAGAGTTATTGCTTATGCTTCGCGCCAGCTGAAGGTTCATGAGAAGAATTACCATGTGCACGATTTGGAGTTGGCGACGATTGTCATGCTCTTAAGATTTGGAGGCATTACTTGTATGGGGTGTCCTGTGAGGTTTATACAGACCACCGTAGCTTGTAGAACTTTTTCAAGCAGAGGGATCTTAATTTGAGGCAGCGCAGGTGGCTTGAGTTGCTGAAGGACTATGACATACCATTCTTTATCATCCGGGCAAGGCAAATGTGGTAGCAGATGCTTTGAGTAGGAAGGCGGAGAGTATGGGTAGCTTGGCTTATATTGCAGCAAAGGAGAGACCTTTGTCCTTGGACATTCAGTCCTTGTCTAATCGCCTGGTGAGATTAGATCTTTCAGAGCCTCGTCGAGTTCTTGCACACATGGTCGCTCAGTCTTTGTTATTGGGAGAGATTAAGGCCCGACAGTTTGATGATCCGTGCTTGGAAGAATTATGGGAGACAGTGATTCAGGGTGGTGCCAAGGAGGTTACTATGGGTGAGGATGGTGTTCTGAGACTTCAGGGCCGTTTATGTGTTCCTAATGTTGATGGCTTGAGGGAGAGGATTCTAGAAGAGGCTCACAGTTCACGGTATTCTGTTCATCCTGGTGCTGCGAAGATGTATCGTGATTTGAAGCAGCATTTCTGGTGGAGGCGGATGAAGAAGGACACAGTGGAGTATGTGGCTAGATGTCTTAATTTCCAACAGGTCAAGTATGAGCACCAGAGTCCAAGAGGCCTACTTCAGCAGATGCCCATTCCTGAGTGGAAGTGGGAGCGCATCACTATGGACTTCATGGTTGGGTTGCCTCGGACTTTTCAGGAGGTTGACGTGGTTTGGGTCATTGTGGATAGGTTGACCAAATCGGCGCATTTCATTCCAGTAGCTACTACATATACTTCTGAGAGGTTGGCCCATATCTACATTCGGGAGATAGTCCGGTTGCACGGTGTGCCGGTTTCCATTATATCATATCGATGCCCTCAGTTCACCTCGCACTTCTGGAGGGCATTGCATAGTGAGATGGGTACCCAGATAGATCTCAGCACAGCATTTCACCCTCATACTGATGGTCAGTCGGAGCGGACAGTTCAGATATTGGAGGACATGCTCAGGGCATGTGTGATTGACTTCGGAGGTTAGTGGGGCCAGTTCTTGCCTTTGGCCGAGTTTTCTTACAATAATAGTTATCAGTCCAGCATCGATATGGCTCCATTTGAGGCTTTGTATGGTCGGCGATGTCGTTCTCCTATCGGGTGGTTTGAGCCTGGCGAGGCTAATTTATATGGCACCAACCTGGTGAAGGATGCTTTGGAGAAAGTGAAGTTGATTCAGGAGAGGCTCCGCACAGCACAGTCCAGACAGAAGAGTTACGCGGATCAGAAGGCGCGTGATGTGTCATTTATGGAGGGAGATAAGGTCTTGTTGAAAGTCTCGCCGATGAAGGGTATTATGAGGTTCAGGAAGAAAGGCAAGCTGAGCCCAAGGTTTATAGGTCCTTTCGAGGTGTTGAGGCGAGTTGGAGAGGTTGCTTATGAGCTTGCTTTACTTCCTAGTTTATCAGGAGTTCATCCGGTCTTTCATGTATCCATGCTCCGGAGATACCATGCCGACTTCTCTCACATGGTTGATTTCAGCACCATTCAGTTGGATGAGAGGTTGGGCTACGAGGAGGAGCCAGTTGCTATTATTGACAGGCAGGATCGCCAGCTGAGATCCAAGAGAGTTTCTGTCATAAAGGTCCAATGGAGGGGCCAACCAGTTGAGGAGGCGACTTGGGAGTCCGAGGAGGACATGCGGAGCATATATCCACACTTATTCATCACTCCATGTATGATTCTAGACCCGTTCGAGGACGAACGTTTGTTTAAAAGGTGGAGAATGTAATGACCCGGCCGGTCGTTTTGCGCTTTTGGACCCCGTTCCCCAAAATGAGACTTCCCGTAGTTGATTTTAATGATTTATGACTTGTGGTAACGGGTGGTTCGGGATTTGGAAGAGTTTGGAATGGTATAGGAACACTTGGTTCCTTAAGGTTGGCCTTTAAAGCCAAGTTTGACTTCTGTCAACATTTTGAGTAAACGACCTCGGAATTGAGTTTCGACAGTTCCGGTAGCTTCGTATGATGATTTCGGACTTGGGCGTATGTTCGGAATGGGCTTTGGATGATCCAGGAGCATTTCGGCGCCCAATAGCGAAATAAAAGTTTCCTTAAGTTCATATTGTGGTTTGGGACGTGTTTTTGTGTTATCAAGGTCCGAACGGATTTCCGAGACCGGGAATAGTTCTGATATGTCATTTATGACTTGCTTGCAAAATTTGGTGTCATTCCGAGTAGTATAGGTAGGTTCGGCGCTTTGAAAGCGAATTCTAGAACTTGAAGTTCAAAGTTTGATTCAATTTGGCTAATTGATTCTTGGTGGTTGTCAACTCGACAATTGCTTGCCTATGATCATAAAATTCTTTATGTAGGTGAATCACGTTTGGATCACCTTGAGAAAAAATTTCTCTACTTTGCCATGCCGATGAAGTATCCGCCATTTCATCTAAGATCTCACAAGCTTCCGCATATGGCGTTGTCATGAAATTCCCACCGACAAGTTGGTTGACCACGCATTTATTGGTAGTATTGATCCCCCTATAGAAAGTTTGTTGAATCATAGCCTCCGCCATGTCATTGTTTGGGCACTCTTTCACCATAGTTCGGTACCTCTCCCATATATCATGCAAAGGCTCATTGTGCTCTTATTTGAATGCTAGAATCTCGTCTCTAAGAGTAGCCATATGCCCAGGAGAAAAGAACTTGGAGATAAATTTCTCCGCCTATTCATCCCATGTATGGATGGAATGGTTTGGCGACTTTTATAACCAATCCAAGGCTTTCTCCCGTAGAGAGAAGGGAAATAGCCTCAACCTTAAATCATCCTCGAAGACGTTTGTTTGTTTGCTCCCCCAGCAAGTGTCCACAAACCCCTTCAAGTGTTTGTACGCATTTTGATTCGGAGCCCCGGTGAAGAATCCCCGTTGCTCTAGCAATGTAAGCATAACATTTGTGATTTGAAAGTTGGTTGCCCCAATGCGAGGCGGGACTATGGCACTTGCATACCCTTTTATTAGGAAACACCCGATGTGGAGCCGCTCTTGGTGGAGAGGGGTGGAACGGAAACATTGTCTTGAGGCGGTCGGCCTCGTCTATTTGCTTGAGGTTCAAGAGGAACCTCTTCAACTTGGTCATCTTCCACGTCCACATCCCCCATTGGAATGTTTACGAGAGGTTCATTGTGGTTGAGAGCCATTGTTTAACCTACAATTGTTTCAACACAAAATATTAGTAACACAGAAGGAAAATGAGGCAATTTACACACAAAATCAAATATATAGCTATTTAACCAAAGAATTAGATCCCTTGACTAAATCTATTTTTAGGATGAACACGAGTTTCTGATAATCAAGAAGTAATGATAATTACGAATGAGTAAGTAAACAAGCAATAAGATGTACAAAAAAGTAAAGTGTATTATGTTCGTAGTTCGGATGTCCCTTACAAGTTAACTTCTATTCCCTTATACAGGGAATTATTCAGTATAACGTCTACCTCTTGCAATGATAACACATTAATGACTAATTATTACATTAATTTAACGTTACAAAGAATAACCGTAACTGTTGCGTGAAGGTTGTGTAACGTGTGGATCATTAATTGAAGATTTTTGAATCTGACCGTAGCTCTGTCCGGATTCATTCTGATCGTGTATCTTCCTTGTCTCAATCAAGTTGAGTTTCCCGTAGCTGATTACCTCGTAGGTATATAGTGTCGTGCCTCTTTGCCTCGCACCTCCTAATAGAATCATGTCCAGCTGTCATGTTTTCCTTGGTCCACGTAACTGGCTGAATCATCAAGAATTAACATATGTGTGAAGCTCTTTTTTACCAATACAATAGCTAAATCCATTTTTAGCTCCCCGGCAACAGCGCCAAAAATTGATCTCGTCCAAGTCACACCTCTATACGAGGTTATGAAATGGTGATTGCAATAATAATACCCAGTAAGGAGTCGGGATCGAATCCACAGGGAGCTGAGATGGGAATTAGTAGTATACATTTGGATAGAGCGCGTGAAGTATCTAGATTTCACTTCTACCACTCTTGTATTGCTTGTACTTCTAAAATTACGCTAGGATTGCAATTCTAAGATATAAAACTAGAGAATATTGTTTTTGGATGTTTTTCAAATATATAAAAAGGCCTATGGCTATGACCTTCACCTAGGTGTTTTCCTAACGGGTTGTAAACTTTAAAGCTTATTTTGTTGGTCGGGGTGTATTATAGCTACCAACAAAAAAGTACCCACTCAATACCTCTCGGTAAGAGAGTGATTTTGCCCAATGGGGCTTTCTCAAGTCCAAATGGGTATTAAACAAAACAGTTGATAAAATTCTCAAGTCGGGCTTTACTATCACTAGGTTCAACCCTTTAATTGGTACTATCAATCTCTTGATTTTATCCCAAATTCTTGTTAGCCAAGTTTTCCTAGACTAAGTCTTTCTTTCTCAAGTAAAGACCAAGTCAAAAAGGCATGAACTAATGTTTGCAACCATTAATTCTACAATTAAAAGCAAGAACAAGGCTAAATAATAAACACCCAACCATAAACAAGCCCAAAATCAAATACCCATTAGGTTTACACACTAGGGTTGGGTCACAACCCCAGCTAAAAATCTAGCTACTCATAATAGGTATAGAAGAAAATAGAGAAGTAAAGATGATAAAACTCATATTGCAAGATTAAAAGTTAAAAATCCAATGTTAAATCACCAGAGTAAGCTAAAGTTGCCTAAAGGGGTAACGAAAAACGGCTACAAGACTTTCAATGTTCAAAACTTGACCTAATTTCGTGAAAGTAGTCTATATATACAAAGCTGGAAATTTAGGACAAAAATGCCCTTTCAAAGGTTTTGTGGCCACATAATTCCATGTGCGGTCCGCACTTCTCTTCAGTTCTTTACAGGAGTTGGTTATGCGGCCGTACAATTCTAGATTGTGGTGGCATCTCTCATGTTTTGCGCTTCGCAAAATTCTTGGTGTGGCCGCACAGGGCTCTTCTGCGGACCGCACATTTCCTGAGTGCGATCGCATAGGTGAATTCTGCGTCGCACAATTATTGTGCGGTCCGCATTTCTCTTTGATCTTGAAATGAGACTCTCTTAACTTTGGCTCTTGCGTAGCTTCTGCGGCTGCACAATAATTATGCGGTCCGCACTTTGCAGTGGGACTCTGTTGATTTTCCTTCACATTCTGTGGCCGCAGATAGAAATTTGCGGTCCGTACTTGAGCTTCTATGCTTTATTTTTGTCCTTGTTCAGATCACTCCTTCTTGAGTTGAATTTCATTGTAGTGGCTCATTTTCCAATACTCCTGCAGTTAAGCATATTTCATTAGTTTTCAGGAATACAATTAAACACGTTTGGACTAAAACAAAATCTAAAAGGTGCTAATAAGTAGTCAAAATCCCCACTTATTAGTAATGTAGGGACTTCAGACACCAGGGGTACTACCAGCCCAGCTGGTTGCAGCTGCTCAGGCCTAGGGGTGTCCCGTTATGACTGATAATGAGCAGAGGAGACTAGAGATATTTGGGAGGCTTCAACCTCCATCATTTAGTGGGGCTAAGTCAGCACATGACTTCTTGGATAGGTGCCAGCAGATTCTTCGCAGGTAGGGTATTCTGCAGTTTAGTGGGGTCTCGTTCACTACTTTTCAGTTTACTAGGGTTGCCTTTAGATGGTGGGAGGCTTATGAGAGGCGCATGCCAATTGGTTCAGTACCACTTACATGGCATGAGTTCTCCGTTCTCATTTTGGAGAAGCTCGTGCCACAGTCTCACAAGGAGGAATTGCGCAAACAGCTTAATAAGTTATGTTAGGGTGGCATGTATGTGACCCAGTACAAGATGAGGTTTTAAAAGTTGGCTCGTCACGCAGTTTGGTTGGTTCCCACTGATAGGGGAGGATTAGGAGGTTCATTTATGGACTCACCTATCAGTTGCGGTTGCTTATGACACGGGACAGGGTGTCCGGTGCTACGTTCGACGAGGTGGTTGATATTGCTCGGCAGATAGAGATGCTCCATAGTCAAGATCATGAGGAGAGGGAGGCCAAGAGGACTCAAGGTTCGGGTGGTTTCGGTGGTGTTCCTTCTGGGGACAGTCCTACCACAGCAGGGGTCATCCTTATAGGCCCGCTCAAATGACTCGTCCAGCTCATCGTGGTGCATCAGTTAGCCATATTTCTTACAGTGCTCGCTCAGGCCAGTCATCATTCAGTGCACTACCAGTGCATAGTTCTCACCATGACCGTCTGCTCAGGTTTCTACATGCGGCTCCTTGGGTTATCATGAGCAGCAGCTCCATTAGAGGAGGGGTTGTTTTGAGTGTGGGGACTTGGGTCATAACAAGAGAGATTGCCCTAGATTATTGAGTGGGGTTCCAAAGTAGAGTTCTTGGTCGATGAAACCCGCACCAGCAGTTACAGTTACACCACCCCCTCAGCCAGCTCGGGGTGGGCCCCAGGAAGCTAGAGGTCTCCCTAGAGAGGAAGGTCGATCTGGTGGCAGTCAGGCCTGATTCTATGATATTCCTGCCAGGCCAGATGTCGTTGCTTCAGATGCAGTGATCACAGGTATTGTCTCAGTATGACACAGGGATGCTTCCGTATTATTTGACCCATGTTCCACTTATTCCCATGTATTCTCCTATTATTTGACCCATGTCCCTGATCCGGTGTACTCTCGTAGCTAGGAGAAGCATGCCCAGCATTTGAGGATTGTGTTGCAACGATAGAGAGAGGAGAAATTTTATGCAAATTTCTCCAAGTGTGAGTTTTGGCTTAGTTTGATGGCGTTCTTGGGGACACGTGGTGTCCAGTGAGGGGATTAAGGTGTATCCAAAGAAGATAGAGGCGGTTCAGAGTTGGTCCAGATCGTCTTTAGCTACGGAGATTCGGAGCTTTCTCAGCTTGGTCGGTTGTTATCGTTGCTTAGGGTTTCTCGTCTATTACATTGCCTTTGACTAAATTGACCCAGAAGGGTGCTACTTTCAGGTGGTCGAATGAGTGTGAGGAGAGCTTTCAAAAGCTCAAGACTGCCTTGACCATAGCTCCAGTTCTACTTTTGCCTTCAGATTCTGGCTCTTATACAGTGTATTGTGATATTTCTCATATCGGTATTGGGTGTGTCTTGATGTAGGAGGGTAGAGTGATTTCCTATGCTTCATGTTATTTGAAGCCTCATGAGAAGAACTAACCCATCCATGATTTGGAGTTGGTTTTCATCGTTCATGCATTGAAGATTTGGAGGCATTATCTCTATGGTGTGTCTTGTGAGGTATTTACGGATCATCGCAATCTCCAGCACTTGTTCAAATAAAATGATTTAAATTTGAGCTAATGGACTATGATATCACCATTATGTATCATCCCGGAAGACCAATGTGGTCGATGCCTTGAGTAGAAAGGCGGTGAGTATGGGTAGCCTTGCATTCATTCCTGTTGGTGAGAGACCGCTTGCAATTGATGTTTAGGACTTGGCCAACTAGTTCGTGAGATTAGATGTTTCAGAGCCCAACCGAGTTCTAGCATGTGTGGTTTCTCGGTCTTTTTTATATGATCGCATCAGAGAGCGCCAGTATGATATCCCCATTTGCTTGTCCTTAAGGACACGGTTCACCACGGTGATGCCAAGGATGTTGCTATTGGGGATGATGGGGTGTTGAGGATGCAGGGTCGGATTTGTGTGCCTAATTTAGATGGGATACGTGATTTGATTCTGGAGGAGGCCCACAGTTTGCGGTATTCCATTCTTCTAGGTGTCGCGAAGATGTACCAGGACTTGAGGCAGCATTACTAGTGAAGGAGGATGAAGAAGGATATAGTGGAGTTTTTCGCTCAGTGCCTATACTATTAGCAGGTGAAGTATGAGCATCAGAGATCAGGAAGATTTCTTTAGAGACATGAGATTCCGGAGTGGAAATGGGAGCATATCACCATGGACTTTGTGGTTGGACTCCCACGGACTTCAAGGAAGTTTGATGCTACTTGGGTGATTGTGGATCAGTTGACCAAGTTCGCGCATTTCATTCCAGTTGGGACTACTTATTCTTCGGAGCGGTTGGCTGAGATATGCATCTGCGAGATTGTTCGCCTTCACGGTGTGCCGATGTTCATCATTTCAGATAGGGGCACACAGTTTTAGAGAGCAGTATAGTGAAAGTTGGGCACCCAGGTTGAGTTGAGCACAGATTTTACCCTCAGACGAACGGATAGTCCGACTCACTATTCATATATTGGAGGATATACTACGTGCTTGTATCATTAATTTTGGGGGTTCTTGGGATTCATTTCTGCCATTCGTGGAATTTTCCTACAATAACAACTACTAGTCGAGCATTCAGATGGCTCCGTATGAGGCTTTGTATGGGAGGCGGTGTCTGTCTTCGGTGGGATGGTTTGATCCAGGTGAGGCTAGTCTATTGGGTACTGACTTGGTTCAGGATTCTTTGGACAAGGTTAAATTGATCCAGGATCGGCTTCGCATGACATAGTCTAGAAAGAAGAGTTACGCCGAACGGAAGGTTTGCGATGTTGCTTACATGGTTGGGGAGAAGGTACTACTCAAGGTTCGACCCATGAAGGGTGTTATGAGGTTCGAAAAGAATGGAAATGAGCCCCCGGTATATTGGGTCGTTTGAGGTGCTTCAAAGGATTGGAGAGGTGTCTTACAAGCTTGCCTTGCCGCCTAGTCTGTCGAGTGTTCATCCAGTATTTCATTTTTCTATGCGCCGAAAGTATGTCGGCGATCCGTCTCATGTATTGGATTTCAGCACAGTTCATTTGGATGGTGATTTAACTTATGGTGTGGAGTCGGTGGCCATTTTGGGTTGGCAGGTTCGAAGGTTAAGGTCAAAGGATATAGCCAGTAAAGGTGCAGTGGAGAGATCATCCAGTTGAGGAGGCTACTTGGGAGACCGACTGGGAGATGCGTAGCACATATACATGCCTATTTGAGACTCTAGTACGTTTCTAGACCCGTTCAAGGACGAACATTTGTTTAAGAGAGGGAGGATGTAACGACCCAGCCGGTCGTTTTGAGAGTTGTAGCCCCGCTCCCCCATTTACTGCTCATTTTATGCTTTATAAATGCCATGTGACTTGCCGGGGTAGTTAGTTCGGGTTCGGAGAGGTTTCGGTATGAGTTGAAACACTTAGTCTCAAGGCTGGAAGCTTAAGTTGAAAAGGTTGATTGGATGTTGACTTTGTGTAAACGACTCCGAAATGGAGTTTTGATGGTTCGGTTAGCTCCGTTGGGTGATTTTGAACTTAGGATTGTGTCTGGATAGTGATTTGGAGGTCCGTAGTCGATTTAAGCTTGAAATAGCAAACATTGTAAATTTAGAAGTTTGACTGAGAGTGGACTTTGTGGGTACCGGGCTCGGATTGGGGTTTCGGGAGTTGGAGTAGGCCCGTGGTATTATTTTTGACTTGTGTGCAAAATTTGAGGTCAATCGGACGTGATTTGATAGGTTTCGTCATCGAATGTAGAAGTTAGAAGTTCAAAAGTTCATTAGGCTTGAATCGAAGTGTGATTCATGGTTTTAGCGTTGTTTGATGTGATTTGAAGACTCGGCTAAGTTGGTATCGTATTTTAGGACTTGTTGGTATATTTGGTTGAGGTCCCGGAGACCTCGGGTGAGTTTCATATGGTTAACGGTTGAGGCACCGGTTGTTTGAATTGTTGTGATAGCCACGTGCTTTTGGGCGCGCACATGCGTGGGGATGATCCCATGTGCGGGCACCGGGATTGTATATTCATGTTTGGGTTGTGCTCGAGCTCCTATAGGCCAGAAATGACTTTTAAGCTTCGAGCTTCGATATCTAACATGTGGTAACATTTTATGTGATATAATTGAGCAGGAGGAGTCTACTTAGAGGTTTAATCCCTAAATTAACTTGATAAATGCCTTTCATTGACGAAATTGCCGGATTGAGCTACGAAAGCACACTTTGCACATGCCTACACTTTAGCATGCTATTTACAGGATAAGAGAATCTTATTTCATTCATTATATACATGTATACTTGCTTTATTTCTTCTGTATGATATTTTGGACTCGGGCTTGCGGCTATGCCGAGCGGCTTATGTTATTGGCACATGAGTTGTCCGTGTGGATCCATGTATTGATATTATTGGAACGTGAGCTATCTGTGCGGATCCATACATTGATATTATTGACACGTGAGTTGTCCGTGTCGTACGTGAGTTGTCCATGCAGATTCTATTGTTAGCACGTGAGTTGTCCGTGTAGCATGTGAGTTGTCCGTTCAGTGTGTGAAATTTGTATTTTCTTGATCATTTATCCAATTTACATGTTTCTTTCCTCTACATGCTATAATACTGTTTAGTAGGATATTTGAGAACCAGTGCATATGCGCACACGGATATTCGCCTCACAGAGCCTTATGAGCTAGCTTTAAATTTTTATGTTCTGATAATCAAAAAGGACAGAATTGCACTGATTTAACTAGTGTCCTCAACAAATTAAGCTTCTCTTACCTTGCCTTGTTTATTTGTGATACTTATTGAGTTGGTTGTACTCACACTACAACCTGCACCTCGTGTGCAGATCCAGGCATTTCCGGGCACGGCGATTATTGATCGAGGAGTCTTATCTGATCGGAGATCATCAAGGTATCTGCTTGAGTGTCCACGTACCTTGACCCTCCTTTTCCCTATCTTTCAGTTTTATGTATTTATCCCTACTTTCCAGATAGTGTACCAGATTATGTCAGTATACATAGATGCTCATGTACTCGGTGACACCCATGTTTTGGGATTTTGTTTCGTATTTAGTTATGGTCTTTTATCCAGTTTATGAGAGTTTTAATTATTTAGACTTGCTTTAGTATATTTTTCATTTAAAAGTGTTGGATATGTTGAGATGTCGACTTGCCTAGTATCATGTTAGGCACCATCACGACAAGTTAAGTTTTGGGTCGTGACAAAAACTCACGTTTAAATATTATTAATATTTGTAGCGCTCATTTATTACTAAATTTTCCTTTTACGTTAGTTTTGTAAGATTTGAGATTCCTAATCAATTAAAAAGAATTATCCCTTCTCCAAATCTAACTCAATATTCCCACGATCGGGATTGCCGCACAAAGTTAAGCATATATTGAGTTCAATTTCAACTCGTTTTGATGTACAAGACTCATAGAATTACCTGACTTTTAATACAATCTATTGAGTTTAAGTTCTTAGTTTATGAAGTGTACTTTTGTTCATCAATACTGTATTCGTGCTAATAGATATAGATATATAGACATAAAATATATATAGATATAGATTATGCAAAAAAGAAGAAGATGAAAAAACTGAACTGCATATAAAGCCCTAAACCATCAAATTTCACATAAAATTAAAATTTTATAAGCAGTTAAGTTTCGTTTCCAACTTTAGACAATCATCAATACAGTATATCCGATTTGAATTGATTATGGTAGCTAACTGCAGAGAAGCAAATTTTAGCCAAAACAAAGTCACACATAAGCATTAGGTTATAATCCATTCTTTTTTGACAATTTCTTTTTATTTTGTAAGATAAGGATACTTCGTTAATATTAACTAGGGAGGGTTATTCACCCATAATTGTTCATTACATAAGCCACTTCCGGCCAAAACAATGTCATGCAAGGAATTTTCATTACCCAGTGCTGCTAAGTACTCGCATTGGCTAGTAGATACAGTTCTTACATACATATATCTCTCTTGATCCTTGTTGTAGGTTGTTTTGACAAGGTCAGGAGGTACACCTAGTACATGTAGATTATCATAACTATTATCCAAGAGAGCAGCTTTTGCTAAGTGATGAGCAACCATATTTCCTTCACGGAAGCTATGCTTCATTCTGATTTTCCCTTGCTTGGTTGCCTTGTCCATTAACCACCTGCGTTCAAAAATTAAATTGTTATAGGTAGGGTAGTCATCATGGAGAAAACATATTACCTCTATTGCATCAGTTTTAACTTCGACTGGAAATAAGTTTTCCTTGGTGAGTAAATATAGAGCCTGTCGGAGAGCTAGAAGTTTCACCTGGATTGATGAGATTGCATGTATTTTTTGATTGTATCATGTTCTCCACTGGCCAGTATAGTCTCTGATGACCCCACTTATGCCTCTTTGAAGGGAGTTGCTTGTGAAAGCACCATCTATATTTATTTTTAGCCAACCCCTGGGTGGGGGTTGCCAACTGACCTTGATAATAATATTTTTATTGAAGGTGTGTGTCCTAGATGTCATAAAAAAATATTCCATTGATAGGTCTAGTACTCTTTTCTTGTTAACCAGTGTGCTAGTGTTGTTTTGGTTATTATGATTTCTATTAATCCAAATGGCCCAGAGTGCAAACGGAAGAATGTTTTCCCAGCTTAGGAACTTGTTGATATTTGTGGGGCCAGATGTTTTGATTCGTAATCAGATTGAGCAATTGATGAATATGAATAGTTAGGTTAGGCAATTGTCCTTTACATGAAAATTGTTACCAATACTATTTTATCTGTGGAAAATGTCTATCTTTTAGAAAGATTGTAGTTTATTACTTTATGGCTAAGTCAATTTTCTCCTATATATTAAGGGGTTCTATACCATGATAATTCATCCCAAATCAATAAGAATTCTCTCTCTCTACTTTTATCTGCAACACTTTTTTTTATTATTATTTTATAACACGTTATCAGCATAAAATTCTGATAAATGGAGATTGTCTACTTTAATCTATTTTCTTGAGTAGGGATGTATTTTACTCTTTCTTTCGGCTTTTATTTTATATACTCATATATTTGCTTTACTTTTTGAGTTATGAATACCCAGATATAATTTAATACATTCTTTAAGAATGCATACTGAGGATCTTGAGGTTGTTATTTAACATTGAAGTAAGACCTCAAATCTTAACCTTGGTTGTCCCTGACTAGAACAACAACAACAACAACAACAATATACTCAGTAAAATTCCACTAGTGGAGTCTAGGGAGAGTAGAGTGTACGCAGACCTTACCCCTAACCCGAAAAGGGTAAAGAGGTTGTTTTTCAGAGACTCTCAGCTCGACAAGAGAGACAATAATATCATAAGAGAAATAAAATAAAACGCATGTACCAGCAAAATGTGCCAGAAAGAAAATAACAACAACGAATAAGTGAAATGACAATAACACAAAACTATGCAAAACAACAATGTGAACACAACATAGACCGCTAAAAAACCTAAACAAAACTCTATCAGACTACCCGGAATAAAGATGGAAGAACTCTCGACTACCTCCTATCAAGAGCCATGTCCTCAGAAATCTGAAGTCGCGCCATGTCCTGCCTGATCACCTCGCCCCAATACTTCTTAGGCCGCCCTCTGCCTCTTCTCGTACCTTCCAAAGTCAATCGCTCACACCTCCTAACCGATGCATCTAGTTTTCTCCTCCGCACATGTCTGAACCATCTAAGTCGCGCTTCCCGCATCTTATCGTCCACGGGAGCTACTCCCATCCTCTCCCGAATATCTTCATTCCTAATATTATCCAGCCTAGTGTGCCCACACATCTATCTCAACATCCTCATTTCTGCTACTTTCATCTTCTGGATATGTGAATTCTTGATTGGCCAACACTCGGCTCCATACAACATGGCCGGTCTAACCACCGCTCTATAGAACTTACCTTTGAGTTTGGGTGGCACATTCTTGTCACACAAGACTCCAGACGCTAACCTCCATTTCATATACCCCACCCCAATACAGTGCGTAACATCTCCGTCGATCTCCCCATCTCCCTGGATAATTGACCCTAAGTACTTAAAACTTTCTCTCTTGAGGATGACCTATGAGTCAAGCCTGACTTCCACATCCGCTTCACCCGTCACGTTGCTGAACTTACATTCCACATATTCCGTCTTAGTACTACTCAAAACCTTTAGACTCCAAGGCCTGCCTTCATACCTCTGATCTCCCATTCACGCTGCCTCGCGTCTCATCAATCAGAACTATATCATCAGCGAACAACATACACCATGGCACCTCGCCTTGAATATGGTGTGTCAGTGCGTCCATCGCCAAAGCAAATAAGAACGGGCTGAGCGCAGATCCTTGGTGTAACCCCATAAAAATCGGAAAAGGCTCTAAGTCACCTCCCACAGTCCTAACCCGAGTCATAGCTCCATCATACATATCCTTTATCACCCTAATGTAAGCCACCGGCACACCTTTCACCTCCAGACACCTCCAAAGGACGTCCCTAGGAACCTTGTCATACGTCTTCTCTAGGTCAATAAACACCATATGCAAATCCCTCTTCTTATCCATATATAGTTCCACCAACACCCTGATAAGGTGGATAGCTTCCGTAGTAGAACGACCCGGCATGAACCCAAACTGGTTTTCCGATATAGACACCGCCCTCCTTATCCTCCCTTCCACCGCCCTCTCCCGCTCTTTCATGGTATGACTTAGTAACTTTATACCCCTATAGGTGTTACAATTCTGGATATCCCCTTTGTTCTTGTACACCAGAACCATTGTACTCCACCGCCACTCATCAGGCATCCTCTTTGTCTTGAATATAATATTAAACAACCCAGTCAGCCACTCCAAGCCTGCTCTATCCGCATATCTCCAAAACTCTACTGGAATATCGTCTGGTCCGGTCGCTTTACCCCGAATCATCTTACCCATCGCACCCACGACCTCCTCAACCTTAATTCCCCTACAATACCTAAAGTCTCGGTGACACTCGGAGTGCCCCAATTGCCCTAACACGATGTTTCTATCCCCCTCTTCATTCAGAAGTTTATGAAAGTACGACTGCAATCTTTGCCTAATCTGGGCCTCTCCCATCAATACTCGATCGTCCTTATCTTTGATGCACCTCACTTGATCCAGGTCACGAGCCTTCTTCTCACTCGCTTTGTCCAACCGAAATAACTTCTTGTCCCCACCTTTGCCCCAAGTTCCCCATAGAGCCGACCAAAAGCAGCAGTTTTAGCCTTTGTGACTGCTAATTTCGCCTCCTTCCTAGCCTCCTTATATATTTCTCTGTTCGCTCTCCTCTGATCCTCGTCAGTTCTTACTAACTTAATGTAAGCCGCTTTCTTGGCTTCCACTTTACCTTGGACCACGTCAATCCACCACCAGTCGCCTCGGTGCCCGCCAGAGTAACCTTTCGAAACTCCCAACACCTCTCTTGCTGCCTCCCTTATACAGTTCGTCATCGCCGTCCACATAGCGCTAGCGTCCCCACCACTCTTCCAGGCACCCATATTCGTCAGTCGCCCCTCCAACTACTGCGCATTATCCTTAGACAAAGCTCCTCATCTGATCCTCGACTGACCTCGTAAAAACCTCTTCTTCCTCTTCATCAAGATACCGACGTCCATCACAAAGAGCATATGTTGATTTGTGTGGTTCTCACTCGACATCACCTTGCAATCCTCGCACAACCCCCTATCACACCTCCTGAGGAGGAGATAGTCAATCTGAGTCTTAGCCACCATACTCCGGAAAGTAACCAAATGCTCCTCCCTCTTCGGAAACATAGAGTTCACGATCACCAACTCAAAAGCTCTAGAGAAATCCAACAATGAGGTACCAAATCAAAAAGATATATGCCCTGCCATGCCACGGTGACGTTTAAATAATCAACATAAAGTTTGATATTAAGGTAAGGCCGCAAAAAAAAAATCTAAGTAATTTAAGTCTTTGTGGTGTCAAGGTAGTTAATACATTGTACTTCCGGAGTTTCAGGTCGAACGATGCACCGGGGAGTTGAAATTTTTCGTCGTAGCTAGACCAGGCTTTAGGTAGATAAAGCCTAGCTAAAGTCAGGCCAGACCAGGCTTTAGGTAAATAAAGCCTGGCTAAAGCCAAGCCAGACCAGGCTTTAGGTAGATAAAGCCTGGCTAAAGCCAGGACAGACCAGGCTTTAGGTAGATAAAGCCAGGCCAGACCAGGCTTTAGGCAGATAAAGCCTGGCTAACGCCAGGTCTGTGGCCCTGTTCGAAATGTTAGACTATCCATTTTCTATCCTTATAACCCGACCCCAGACCCATATAAAACCCATTCCTCATCATTTTAACCTTATTTTATGATAAAATAGAGAGAGGAGAGAGTGTGTTCTAGCTAGAGAGAGTCCCAACTTCATCAAATTTGTTCCTCCATCACTACTCAGGCCTGGAATTGATCAAGTAGGACACTATTTTCTTCACTACAAGAGGTAATATTCTACCCCATCAACCTTAATTTCCAGATTTTGTTAAAATGAAACATGTTTAGGTGAGTTCATGAAGATTGGGGTAGGAATCTTGCATGCATGTAACCAACTAGTCATAATCTAGTAAAGGGAAATGGGTTAGAGTAATCTTTCACTTAAAAGAGGCCATATAATCTAAAGGAACACCTAGTGCTTGATAAAACGCTCAAGTGAGTTCAGACATGATCATTATTCCTAATTCTAAGTTCAATTGTACCACATTGTGAACTAGATTGAAGGTGCTAGAAGGTCCGGTGATTGTTGTTGAAATTAAGGGAAAATCCCAAAGCGAGGTATGTATGGCTAACTTTAATCTATGTAGCATCATCACGCTAGTGTCCGAGCATTTGGTATGAGTTCCTTGCTTGATCCTATTTGAATTGATTGTTCTAATGTGTTGAGGCATAAGATTTTGTTCTTTGATTGTCTTAGTTGTTTACCATGTCACCATGTTACTCAAAATTGTGAAATATGATTCTTTATGCTTACCCTATCATGTGCAAAATTCATCATATGTCGGAACTTATCGATATGAAGGGTAGTGCTACTAAATGAATGAAAATGGTAACGAACTCAATTGTTAAATGTATCCAAGTGCCAAAGGCTATGTAGTAAATGATGGGAAAGAAATGTGAATTGATTTAATTAAGTTAAATGGTTATGGTGTACCTTACATGTCTCATTGTTTTTGTAAAGGTTATTGTGCCCCTTGATTTCACATGGTTATCTGGTTGCCATGAACTTATACTCTTGGTGATAGAAATTCTTGTGATTGAGTTGTTTCTTGTTGTTGCTTATTTAAAATATGTCCGGTGGGATCGGATTGTGCGCCGCAATAGGAGGAATAAGGATGGTATGTAGAGAAGGAACAAGGGTGCAATGTGATTGTACGGTGGGATCGGGTTGCACGCCGCAAAAGGAGAAATAAGGGTAGTTTGTTGAGAAGGAATAAGGGTGAAATATGATTGTACGGTGGGATCGGGTTGCGCGCCGCAACAGGAGGAAATTGAAATAAGAAACTGTGAGACTCTCATTTGTGTTCTCTGTATTTCTGTGCAGCATTGTTTGATTTCCATGACTGTCTTCTACTTGTGTACTGTTTAATTCTACTTAGAGTGAAGTTTGTTCATACATACTAGTATTATTCAATGGTACTAGTGTCCCTTTTGCCGGGGGCGCTACATCTTTTTAAATGGATATAGGTAGTTATGTAGCAGGTAGCACCGATCGACGATAGTGGTGCTTTCTCCTCCTCCCTTCAGCAGTTCTGGTGAGCCCCATTTCCTCCCGAGGTCGTGTGTAGTTACATGTTGATCTCCTTTGTACATGTTGTCCCTTTTTGAGGTATAGCGGGGGCCTTGTCGCCGGTAGGTCTATGTTCATTTCTCCGTACTCTTAGAGGCTCCGTAGACACTATGTGGGTTGTGTATATATTTTGGGTAGTTGTCGGATTTACTCGTAACCGTGATTCCGTGTCTTGAATATTGTAATTAGTATGTATGTTTTGGAAGATCTAATGTTGGTAACGGTGAAAAAGGAAAAATGGACTTAATTTTATGAATATATGCTTTTGATTTATATCTGGCTAACTCATGTAAATAATGTGCACTATAAACACAGGGGAGAAACGAGTCAGGTAGGAAAGGCTAAATAGGCTTGCTTGACCTCGGTTAGGCGCCAGTCCCGTCCCTCGATTTTGGGGCGTGACAAACTTGGTATCAGAGCCTAAGGTTTTAAAGTGTCCTAGGATGTCTCGGAGCCGTGTCTAGTAGAGTCTTTCTTATCGGTGTGTTGTTGACCACATCTATAATTAGGGGGCTACTTGGACATTTAGGAATTTCACCCTTCTTTGATACTCCAGATCGTGCGATAGAGCTCAAGATAGGGAGCTAATTTCCTCGCTAAGTCTTATTCTCTAGATTAGTAATCTTGATAACATAATCCGCAAATTTGAAGCATGTAATGAGGGATTGATCCCACCACTGAGTCCGAAGGAGATTGCCCCAAAGGCTTGTTAGGAGAATGTATTGAGTCGTGGAGGGATTGGTAGAACCTATCGCTAAAAGGGAGTGCCCTTGTCCCTATTAATGTCATTGCACCACCAAATCCTATAGTATATCGGTATGGTACCAACGTATGTTAGGGATGTGGATTCGAGGGGCATCGATTAAGTCGTCGCCCTATCAACTTAAATTCATTGAGTCAGTCACTCCTTGGTGCATCCTTATGAGCAACACCCAGATTCAACTCACTGTGTATGTACGTCTGTAGTGGGTGGGAAGTTCTCATAAACATGGTCTTGATAAGACATTGAATCACAAAACATTGCATGCATCTACTCTTTGAACGAGATCCATTATTTTGTGAATCCACTCTACCACAAATTCTCTTATAAGCAATCTCTTATGACATTGAGCTCTATAATCAAGTCCTTGAATGGAATTGTAACTATAAAATTACTACTTCCCACACGCCTTTCTAAACTCTCAACAAGGGACTAAACCTGAAGAACTTCTTACCGAATGAATGGATGGACAATTCTCATAATTTCGCACAAAATAAAAAGATATTTTCGCTCGACCCTTTATTCTTCTCTATTCAAAACCCTAGGCCATTTTTCTTCGAGTTTCTGCTTCAGTCTGAATGTTGACATAGTACCATAATGAAGATCTTGCCTTGTTTCATCACTCTTTTTAGTCTGGTAGTGCCTTCATTCTACTTTGTTGAGACTTTCCTTTTCACCTAGTGATTGGAATCGCAAGATTTTCATTTGCTTGGAGAGTTCTCCCTCTTCTTTTGCAAGTTATTTTCTGGACTTGGTCTGCTCAATTACTTTTGGTGACATTTCTAAATCTCCATCGAAGTTAGGGTTTGTTGAGCCTCTATTTTTGTAGCTGGATCATGCTACTTATTCTTGTCGTCCATCTTATTCTTGAAGGTTGTCCTTCTTCTAGTTGTAAGGAAGATGAGTATTTTTGCTCCTCTTTTGATTTGCATGATACTTGTTCGAGTGTCTCTATCTGTTAATTGCTCTATTTTGCTACGAATCCAACTGATTTTAATGTTAGTACTGGCTCTACTAGTCATGAGGCTTTTGAGTTTACTCCTATAACCCTCAAGTCCTCTTCCTGTTAATTCCTCCCATATACCCGGTCTTCCCCTGATTATTGTCCTATTTTTTCAGTTCCAATTTCGGTGGTTGAAGGAAGATCATAATTGTGTCTTTGGCATCTAGAAATAAAATTTCCTTTGTTGTATGTTAATCCTTATGTTGCTATGGGACTTGGGATAGAGTCAGGGCAACCTTATGATCCATTCTATGTATCTACTCTTTGAGTGGGATGTATTACTTACGACTTCTTGAGAAATTGAATCTTATAATAACTTCTTAAATCGAGTCATAATCATAGGGTAATACTCCCCACTTGCTTCCCTAAATTTTTCAACAAGGAACTACACCTGATGGATTTCTCACATAACCTTCTCAGTTAAATAGATAATATATGCTCCCTTGTGGCTCCGTCGTAAACGTTTACCTATGTGGTGTCAAGTTCCATGAAAAGCATCCCGGAATTGCAATCTTTCTTGAGTCACTCTTTTTCTCACTGGTGTATATGGCTTCTATGGTTTGAATAGTCACTCTACACTTGCGAATATCATCATGAAACCTTCTCACTGTCTAGTAACATAAGAGCATGCCTTAACACCTATCATATGTGTGCATGTTAATCGAAATGGTCACCGTTTGCATAAGGTCTTTTTGAAAAATTGAGATCCTCATATCCCCATCATAGAAAGATCTTGTGTCGCCATCTTAGTATAACTTCCGTGTCCGCTTGGGACATCCCGTAGTAAGTAACTCACTTTGTTCCTAGTATTGTGGTTGTCCGTGACATGGTCTTGTACTATAGTTGGGAACTAATATAGCAGAAACATGAAAAATGCATAACAAATGTTAATTTTCTCTTTACACCTCCACAACATGTGTTAATTATGTTCCTCTGTTAGTGAATTCATCGAGCTAGTTTCCAAACACTTGTTAGATAACTAGGAGAGAACGTGTCCTCCTATGTGTCACTATAACACTTCCTTTCTTATAAGAACCCTTAGTAGACTCCCCGTCAAGACTAAATGCACCTTTGGGGGTTATCATAGCACAACGCCTACTTTTTATGTTTTCAGTCTTTCATTAGCATCGAGATACTTCTCAAGTCAACATCCATGGAGAACTCATTATGAACATCTGCAAACCTTCCATGATAATTTTATATTGTCTCATTGGGTTCTGTTGCCCTTGCGCACTCGACTTCTAGAATCATTGATTTCGTCATTGTCATGTGCGTAGAGTTTTGCTATCCTTGGCATTCCACCTCCCTGGTTGGATAGAAGTTTTAGTTGTCTTTCTCCCCGGAGCATCATGTTAACCACTAGAACCCCTCTAACTAATACATGATTACATCCCCATATTAAGATGTCCTAGCTATATGGTTTCACTCGTAGAAGGTTGAGATTAGATGCTTCCAGGTTTCTGCACATACCATAAGCATACTGGCGGAGAAGACAAGTTATCGTATCTTTAGTTACCTCTGTGCTTCATTTGTCTAATAATTGATGTTGTCACAAAGATCAACCATGTCAGCATCGTTTGTAGTAATCCGCGTGTCTCTTAGCCTATAACCCCCCCTGAAGTACTCTGCTCAGCACTTTAATGGATTCCTAAGTAATTCAAGCCCAACCTTGAACTTCGTTGTTCCTCATTATATTAGATCTAATTGGTATTGAAGGTTCAAACGTGTCCAAGAGGAAGCATCACCCTGTGATCACATATCTTCGATAGGTAATTTTATGGTCAATTTATGATAGCACATCTCAGAGTAATCGTTGAAGGTCATCACAGGTTTAGTTTGGGTGTTCCCATAGAGATTTAGAATTTAGGAGGGTGAACAGGTTATTCTCAAAAGTTTCCCTGAAGATGTTATGTGAGTTGATAATGAAGGGTTCATAAGCGCATTTCGCACTAGGCTGCACTAGGAGTATGATGTTTCCCCATAGCTTTTCCTCATATATTTTGTGTTTTCATATGTCTATGTCTAAGAAGGTAGTTCGAGATCCTTTGTATATCATCCCGGTGGATATTATTGAAGGTGAAGTTAATGGATAGTTAGCTTATGCGAGGTATCTAGTTGTCCTCCTTGTTAGATAAGTTTGGGGATTGGGATTGTTTCCATGAATGTGTTATGGCAAAGCCTGTAAGTCGAGGAGGCCACCTTGAAGGCCGAAAGTGTCGTGGAAAGAAAATATTTTCGCTTGACTGTATAACAATTAGTTTTGATTTGAAAGGTACCTTATAGGTGTTAAGATTTAAAAATGTGCAGTCCATGTTCAGGTATCATTATGATAAGGTAGTGCTTGTAATGCTGAGATTAGTGTTATGGCTATATACATTTTGGTGTATTGTCGAGTTGTGAATGAGTTGTTAGAATGGTTTTGGTGGCTCTCTGGCAGGTTGATAGGCCTAATTACAAAGGATACTCTGGCACAATTCTAAGAAAAATTGGGAGTTGGTTAAATTTGGGGGTTGGAATATAGTATATTCAAAACTTAGTGAGTCCTTGATCCTCATTCAGGGACGAATGATCCTAAACGGGGAGAATGTAAGGCCCCGAAAACTTTTGCTAAGTAATTTAAGGCTTTGTGGTGTCAAGGTAGGTAATGTATTGTACTTCCGTAGTTTCGGGTCGAACGATGCGCCGGGGAGTTGAAATTTTTCGTCGCAACTAGACCAGGCTTTAGGTAGATAAACCCTGGCTAAAGCCAGGCCAGACCAGGCTTTAGGTAGATAAAGCCTGGCTAAAGCCAGGCCAGACCAACCGTTAGGCAGATAAAGCCAGGCTAAAGCCAGGCCAGGCCAGGCTTTAGGCAGATAAAGCCTAGCTAACGCCAGGTCTATAGCCCGGTCCGAAATGTTGGACTATCCATTTTCTATCTTTATAACCCGACCCCAGACCCATATAAAACCCATTCCTCATCATTTTAAGCTTATTTTCTGATAAAATAGAGAGAGGAGAGAGTGGGTTTTAATGAGAGAGAGTCCCAACTTCATCAAATTTGTTCCTCCATCACTACTCAGGCCTGGAATTGATCAAGTAGGACACCATTTTCTTCACTACAAGAGGTAAGCTTCTACCCCATCTACCTTAATTTCCAGATTTTGTTAGAATGAAACATGGTTAGGTGAGTTCATGAAGATGGGGGGTAGGAATCCTTCATGCATGTAACCAACTAGTCATAATCTAGTAAAGAGAAATGGGTTAGAGTAATCTTTCACTTAAAAGAGGCCATATAATCTAAAGGAACACCTAGTGCTTGATAAAATGCTCAAGTGAGTTCAGACATGATCATTATTCCTAATTCTAAGTTCAATTGTGCCACATTGTGAAATAGATTGAAGGTTCTAGAAGGTCCGGTGATTATGGTAGAAATTAAGGAAAAATCCCAAATCGAGGTATGTATGGCTATCTTTAATCTTTGTAGAATCGTCACGCTAGTGTGCGAGCATTTGGTATGAGTTCCTTTCTTGATCCTATTTGAATTTATTGTTCTAATGTGTTGATTCATAAGATTCTGTTCTCTGATTGTCTTAGTTGTTTACCATGTCACCATGTTACTCGAAATTGTGAAATATGATTCTTTATGCTTACCCTGTCATGTGCAAAATTCATCATATGTCGGAACTTATCGATATGAAGGGTAGTGCTACTAAATGAATGAAAATGGTAATGAACTCAATTGTTAAATGTATCCAAGTGCCAAAGGCTATGTAGTAAATGATGGGAAAGAAATGTGAATTGATTTAATTAAGTTAAATGGTTATGGCGTACCTTACATGTCTCATTGTTTTTGTAAAGGTTATTATGCCCCTTGATTTCACATGGTTCTCCGGTTGCTATGAACTTATACTCTTGGTGATAGAAATTCTTGTGATTGAGTTGTTGCTTGTTGTTGCTTATTTACACTATGTCCGATGGAATCGGGTTCTGCACCACAACAGGAGGAATAAGGATGGTATGTAGAGAAGGAACAAGGGTGCAATGTGATTGTACGGTGGGATCGGGTTGCACGCCGCAACAGGAGAAATAAGGGTGGTTTGTTGAGAAGTAATAAGGGTGAAATATGATTGTATGGTGGGATCGGGTTGCGCGCCGCAACAGGAGGAAATTGAAATAAGAAACTGTAAGACTCTCATTTGTGTTCTCTGTATTTCTGTGCAGCATTGTTTGATTTCCATGACTGTCTTCTACTTGTGTACTATTTAATTCTACTTAGAGTAAAGTTTGTTCATACATACTAGTACTATTCAATGGTACTAACGTCCCTTTTGTCGGGAGCGCTATATCTTTTTAAATGGATGTAGGTGGTTCTGTAGCAGGTAGCACTAATCGACGATAGTGGTGCTTTCTCCTCCTCCCTTCAGCAGTTCTGGTGAGCCCCATTTCCTCCCGGGGCCGTGTGTAGTTACATGTTGATCTCCTTTGTACATGTTGTCCCATTTTGAGGTATAGACGGGGCCTTGTCGCCGTCAGGTCTATGTTCATTTCTCCGTACTCTTAGAGCCTCCGTAGACACTATGTGGGTTGTATATGTATTTTGGGTAGTTGTCGGATTTACTCGTAACCGTGATTCCGTGTTTTGAATATTGTAATTAGTATGTATGTTTTGGAAGATCTAATGTTGGTAACGGTGAAAAAGGAAAATGGACTTAATGTTATGAATATATGCTTTTGATTTATCTCTTGCTAACTCATGTAAATAATGTATTCTATAAACACAGGGGAGAAAGGAGTCGGGTAGGAAAGGCTAAACAGGCTTGCTTGACCGGGTTCACTCGGTTAGGCGATGGTCCCGTCCCTCGGTTTTGGGGCGTGACAATTAACAGAGGTGGTTGACGTATGATATGTGTTTTCTCCTCTTTAGCATTTCACGTAATGTTTTAATGCTAATGGAATTTTAATTATATTTCATCAATATGTATAATATGTTTTATACTATATTAAAAGATATACTCCTACTCTGGTAGAGTTTGCAAGAAATTATAACCATGCAAAATAGTAAAAAATTTAGGTCTTGTTATGACCAGATTCATGTATGATTGTGACCATCCATAGTGAAACTTGTCCCATACATGAAGTTATCATAGAGGTATGAATGGATGTGGACATGGTAATGAACGAAATTATAATCGTCATCATTGTGGTAATGAGAACAATAATGGTTCTCAAAATAATCCTTCACTTTGTGAAAGTAATATTTTCCATTGATTTGGCATGAGATTTTATAAATCACATATAGATTATTATGGTTCATTCCTGAAGTGAATGTACAAGGTAACAGAGAGATTGATGAAGATGTCACGCATGGTATCAGAGCAGGATGGATGAAGTGGATGCTCACTTCCTATGTCTTGTGTGATAAGAATATGCCGCTGAGACTTAAAGGTAAGTTCTACGAGGTTGTAGTTAGACCGACTATGTTGTTTGGAGTAAAGTGTTGGCCGATCAAGAACTCTCTTACCCAGAAGCTAAAAGTAGCTGAGATAAGGATGTTAAGGTGGATGTGCGAGCATACTCGGTTGGATAAGATAAGGAATGAAATTATTCAGGAAAAGGTGGGAGTAGCTCCTGTGGAGGATAAGATGTGGGAGGCGAGGTTGAGATGGTCGTCATGTTAAGAGGAGAAGCATAGAAGCCACAATTAGAAGGTGCGAGCGGTTAGCCTCGATGGGTAGCATGAGGGGTAGAGGTAGGCCTAAGAAGTCTTGGTAAGAGGTTATTAGGCTTGACATGACACAACTGGAGCTGACTTGTCACGACCCAAAATCCACTGGTCGTGATGCCACCTAACCCGACCCGTTAGGTCAACCAATTAACAGTTAACACAATTCTATTAAAATAAATATGATCAACAATTGATATATCTAGATTCCAAACAACATTCCAAGGATTAATAGTACAAGACATGAGCTACTAAGACTAGATTATTGAAAAACACGGATATGAAATAAATTCAACTTCTGTTTGAAACGTACTTATATAAAATTCAACTCTAAAACTACCTAGAGACAAGTGTTAGCCACACCTGGAAGGCATGAATATCTTCAGAGTCAGCTCCCGACATCACTCGCAACTCCGCTCCAAAATCTGCACGCAAGGTGTAGAAGTGTAATATGAGTACAATCGATCCCATGTACTCAGTAAGCGTCTTAACTAAACTCGGTGAAGTAGTGACAAGGCTTTGTAGTTAAGATATACTCACTAATATAACCTGTAGAGAAGACTAGCGATAGAACAATACTAGAACATAACATAATAGCGTAAAAGGAAACAATTATGTGAAGCAGTAGATGATTTCTAGAAGAACCACAATTAATATTCCTCAATATCACGACCAATACTTTCCTTAGAGTGATGACTAGAAAATCACAGTAATAAATCCATAACTTTCATAGTGTGAGAAATATACTCAAGACATGAAATCCAATGGCACGGAAACACCCTTCGTGCATTTATATCATCCTCACCAAATATACGCATAATAGTACCCACCAGGTGAAACAAATGCCGATAATAGAAGTGTCAAGGTAGGAAACATAGGAATGATGGCATCAATTAGGAAAGAAGTACATAATTTCACCTAACTAGCATGGTAGAAGGAATAGATGTATATACGAGAAATAAGAGGGGAACACATGATGTTTATAAGCTAACAAGTAGAGGCATGAATGGCTAACATGGTAGAAATATTATACTAGAGTGCAACGAACTAGATACGACATGGTTATAGATATAGCAACAGGAAGGAGGCATTTTATTTGCAAGTTAAACAAGTAGAACGCATGGGAAACACAACAACAATTGAGATAGAGAACAAAGACAGAACAACAATGACAAGTCACATAGGAAACATAGGTGCGACAATAACCGCTCAAGGTAAAGGAATGAACGTATACACAAGGAAAAGATATCACAACATAATGCATGTCCCTCGTCCTCGCCTGCACGGAAACACCCTTAGTGCCATGAACTCGTGATAATATAAAAGCATGATGATATAAATGAAATGACACGGCATCACCCTTCGTGCTTTTACTCTCATCCTCACATGATAATATAAATGAGATCAGGATAATATAAATGAAATGGCACGACACCACCCTTCGTGCTTTTACTCTCAAATGAAATGGCACAGCATCATCCTTCGTGATTTTCACTTTCCTTCAAATGATAAATATATGAAATGGCACGGCATCACCCTTCGTGTTATTTGCTTTCCTTCACATGATAAAATATATATAATGGCACGGCATCACCCTTCGTGATTTACACTCTCCCTCACATGATGATAATATAAAAGAAATGGCACGACATCACCCTTCGTGCTTTACACTCTTCCTCACCAAGCATATGTATATCAATGACAAGCAAGGTCGAAATCATAAATAACATCAGGGAGAGTGGTTAAACGAATATTCCAAATGAACCCCAATCACAAATTTCAAGCCAACAATAGATCAATAAACCCTCAAGACCCCTATTGTTCAAGTATTTCAACAAATATCAAGAATGATCTTTAAATCGAGTATAAAACCTAAAATCTCAAGAATAACGGTCGTAGCAATGTATTAGTGATTTAGCATGATGAAGACCGAATTAGACACATTAATGTTTCTCAAAATCCCGTAAAATTTTAATCAACCTATAATAAACTAAATATTGGTTTCTAATATTTAATTATGTATTCTTAGTAATCTAGAAGTCAAGTAAGACATGAAGCAAGAAGGTCACGTAATTCTACAAGGCATAATTAATCATATAATTTACCTCTGAGCATGATTACCCTGGCACATGCATATACACTCGTCACCTCATATAATGCATCACCCCCGCATGTAGAAAACAATGACAATTAGTAGGAAAATTCCCTCAACAAAGTTAGGCAAGACACTTACCTCAAACAAGCCAAATTGGTACCAAGCAAATGTAACGACCCGGTCGGTCGTTTTGAGAGTTAGCGCCCCGATCCCCTAATAACTGTTTTCCTCACATTTTTTATGCTTTAGGGACTTGCCGGAGTGATTAGTTGTGGAATTCTGAGAGTTTTGGGACACATAGTCCCTAAATATGAGTTTAAGCCTTAGAAATTGGACGTAGTCAGAACTGTGTGAAGACGAATTTGGAATGGAATTCCGTCAATTTCGTTATCTCCATTGAGTGATTTTGGGGTTAGGAGCACGTCTGGAATGTGTTTTCAAGGTCTTTAGTAGATTTAGGCTTGAATTGGCGAAAGTTATAATTTCGGCGATTTCGGCCGATAGGTGAAATTTTGATATCGCACTTGGAATGGCATTCCGAAAGTGGTTGTAGGTCCGTAGTGTCATTTTTGACCTGTGTGTCAAATTTGAGGTCATTCAGACTAATTTTGACGTGTTTCGGCATTGTTTGTGGATTTTGAAAAAATGCCAAGTTCTTAGGCTTGAATTCATGTTTAATCCTTGTTTTTGGTGTTATGTGATGTGGTTGAAGGCTCAACTAAGTTAGAATGAGGTTATAAGATTGTTTGGTAGTTTTGGTCAAGGTCCTGGGAGGCCTCAGGTGTGTTTCGGATGCTCAACAGGTCATTTTTGGACTTGTGGTGATTGTTGTTTTGCTTGTGTGAGTGCAGTCAGATTTCTTCATCGTGATCGCGTGAAGGAGTCTGCGATCGCATAGAGAATTTTGGTGGCCAGTCAGGTTAATGCATTGCGATCGCATAGAATGGAACGCGATCGCGTAGTATAGGCAGGTTGGTCATCGCGTTCGCGTGGGCTAGGCCGCGTTCGCGAAGAGGAAGTGAGACAGTAGTGGGTCGAGCTATGCCCTTCGCGGTCGCGTGAGGTCATTTGCGATCACGCAAGGTTAGAGGAATTAGGGAATCGCGTTCGTGTAGGGGTTCCCGCGTTCGCATAGTGTAAAATCCTGAGGCGCGTGATTTGTTCTTCGCGATCGCGATTAAGGCACATCTGTGCAGAATTAAAATACCCAAAAAATGAGGGTTTGAGTCATTTTTCATAATTTGAACTTGGGAGCTCGGGATTAGGCGATTCTTGGAGGGATTTTCACTTGGGTGTTTGGGGTAAGTGATTCTTACTCGATTTTGATTAATTCCCGCTAATCTATACTTAATTTTAATCATTTAATTTCAAATTTGGGGTGAAAATTGGAAAATATGAGAAAAGTTCCTAGGCCAAGTTTTTGGGTTTTGATCGAGATTTTGGTATCGGATTTGAGTAAATTTTGTATGGTTAGACTCGTGAGTGAATGGGTGTTTGGAATTTGTAATCTTTACCCGATTCCGATACGTGGGCCCGAGGGACCTTTTGGGGCGATACTCCTAATTTCGCGTTTTAGTTTCGAATTGATTAGTTAAATTAGTTACTTAAAGTTATATTTACATTATGCAATTGAATTGAATAGATTTGGGTCGTTCGGAGTCGGGCACTCGTGGAAAGAATGTGGTTTCGAGTTGAATTGAGTAGTCGAGGTAAGTGGCTTGCCTAACTCTATGTTGGGGACATCCCCTTAGGATGTTTTGACATTAATTGTTGTGTGGGAGCCGTGTACATGAGGTGATGAGTACGTACACGGGCCATTATTGCAAAAACATCCCATTTTTCCTTCAAAAATTATAAATTGTTTTCTCCTATTACATTGCTTTTATGTGTTAAATTGTTTAACATAGATTAGGAAAAGCATGCTTACCTGTTTAATATTAAATTGCCTATCTAACCCTTTGTGCGCCATGTTTAGTTAGCTTATTGCTTTTCCCTACCTGCGATTTGATGAACTGTTTAAATTGATGCCTTATTTGTCCTTTATCTCGCATCACATATTTAAATTGGGACTACGAACGTATTCCCGAAGATCCCTGATGTTTAATACTTCAATACCACACAATAGGGGGGGTGATTTGTGTGGTGTCCAATTTTCAAGTGTTGTCTCAATAGAAGAACCTGGTTCTTCTTGGTGTTCCAACTTCTACTGGTGCAGAATAATAAATGTAGTAAAGTAAAAACACAGAGATTTTTACGTGGAAAACACCTGGCTCAAAAGGTGAAAAAACCACGACCTACTACTCAGTAGGATTTTTTCAAACTGTTCACTACAATTCTGAGCCAAACAGCATTTACAAAATAAACTCTTTTGTAAACCTAGGACTAACTCTAATCCCTTTGTGGCAGACTAGCCTCTAGCTAATTGTGACAAGCTTCAAGTTACCTATAACTTGAACAGTGTGTACCTATTACAATTGCTTCTAATAAAGCTGAAAGATACGATATTAAATCACCTACTACAACCAACTAGACTCAAAAGACAAACAGATGGAACTGGTTCTTCTAGCTGGTTCAAGTAGCTTTTGTGTCGCACAAGGGTTCTGCTTGCAAAATTGCTTTGGTAATTTTGATTTCAGTTCTTGTTTCACTTCTGCCTTTGTGCGATCAATTCTTCAGTAGGAATGCTTCAACATTATATAGCGCCAGTAGTTGAGATATTCTTGTTTAGTTCTAATGCAACTCTTCCTTGGTGGAAGAGTTTGTGTTTATCTCAACTTCCTCGATTATTTCTGTCCTTGCTGAACTCGAACTCTAACCTCTTATCAATTTGCAACCTTTTCGCATTAGGAGACAACCTCTTAGTTCATGGATAATTCACAATCATATTTATCTCCTGTGCATAGACGGTTCTTGTGCCAATGGGTCTGTTCAAGTATGTTTGCCCTGATGGACCTGGTTCAACTGGGTAGACATTTGTCAATCTTCAAAACCATGCAGTGACTTGGTTCAACAATCCCCCTACACTGCATATTTATTTTAGGACTACGGACGTATTCTGGGAGATCCCCATGTATTGCATATTGAAATTGGGACTACGGACGTATTCCCGGGAGATCCCCCAGCACTGTATATTTATTTTGGGACTACGGACGTATTCTGGGAGATCCCCCTGTAATGCATAATCATTTGGATTTAGGGGACGGTATCCCGGGAGATTCCACCTTGTGACATATTGTGTTGAGCTGAGGGCTCTCTTTACTGTTATATTTTAGATTATTTTCCTTTAAATGCTTACTGTAGAAATTGCTATCTTTTGCACTGTTTAAAATTGATTTATATAGAAATCTGTGGAGCCTTAACCTTACCTCGTCACTACTTGGCTGGGGTTAGGCTTGGCACTTACTAGGTACCAAATGTGGTGTACTCATGCCCTTTCCTGCACATGTTTTTTGTGTACAGATCCAGGTACGAGTTATCAGTCGCGTGGCTAGTCGTTGCAGTTGTTCCAGGAGACTGCAAGGTATTTCTACCGCGTCCGCAGAATCCTCTGAGTCTCCTTCTATTCTATCTTATAGAGATTTTCCTATGTACTTTCCAGTTTTGTTTAGAGCTACAGTAGTGTAGAAGCTTGTGACTATATTTGTGATAATACGGGTCTTTGGGTGTTATATTTTTGTACATGTCGAGCGGCATCGTTATGATTATTCAGATTTTGTCCTTTATTTCTTTATTTATCCCATTTTTAATTAAGTTTTATCCGCAATTTCAGGTATACTTAGTCGTAGAGACTAGGTGTCATCACGATACATTTCGGAGGGTAAGTTGGGTCGTGACAAGTTGGTATCAGAGCGACTAGGTTCATAGGAGTCACAAGCCGGTTTATTAGAGTCTCGTGGATCGGTACAGAGACATCTGTATATATCTTCTAGAGGTTATTTAATTGTTAAGAATAATCATATTCTTTGGATCTCCTTGTCGTGCAAGTTATTGACATCAAAATTCTAAAACTCTATTCTATTCTTTCTCATAGATGGTGAGGACCCGTACCGGGAGGACCGACGATCAGGCACCCGAGCCCCCAGTCAAAGTACCAAGAGGTAGGGGTCGGGGTAGAGGAAGAGCATGCGGTGCAACCCGAGCACCGGCGAGAGCAGCGAGAGAGGAGCCCACAGAAGCTCTAGGTGGAGGGCCGACTCAGTAGGTCCCTATTGCTACTCCAGCCCTCCATGAGACCTTGGCTCAGTTCATGAGCATATTCAGCACTCTGACTTAGGCTGGTCTACTTCCGATAGCCCCAGCCACATCTCAGGCTGGGGGAGAGGCACAGACTCCCGCACTCCTGAGTAGAGGGTCCAGGTTGATCAGGCCCTAGAGTATATTCTTATGCCCCCAGTGTCTCCTGCTCAGCATGATGCCAAGGTAGTTGCTTCTGAGGCAAAGCAGCTCATACTTAAAAGGTACAAGAAGTACCACCCACTTATTTTTAGCGGACTAGCTTCAGATGACGCTCTGGGTTTCTTGAGGAGTGTCATCGTATTCTCCGCACTATGGGCATTTTGGAGACGAGTGGGGTTCCTTTCACCGCTTTCCAACTGAGGGGAGCGACATATCAGTGGTGGCGTGCCTATGAGCTGAGTAGTTCGGACGAGGCAGCTTCGCTTACTTAGACTCAGTTTTCAGAGATGTTTCTACGAGAGTATGTTCCTCAGAGCCTCAAGGATGATTGGTGCGCAAAGTTTGAGTAGCTGCGCCAAGGTGCTATGACTGTGTTGGAGTATGCAGTCTATTTCAATTGAGTTA
Organism: Nicotiana undulata; assembly: GCA_005239495.1. Classification (NCBI taxonomy): domain Eukaryota; kingdom Viridiplantae; phylum Streptophyta; class Magnoliopsida; order Solanales; family Solanaceae; genus Nicotiana; species Nicotiana undulata. The sequence goes on from MDKH01086628.1 coordinate 61,025, forward strand.
GCTCGGCATCGGCTTTGGTTGCCACAATCAGAGAGAGGGTTCGTCGCTTCATCGAGGGACTCCACCCCAGTATTCGGACCAATATGGCCAGAGAGTTAGAGATGGATATCACTTATTAGCAGGCAGTGAGTATTTCCATGAGGGTAGAGGGCATGTTTGCTCGGGACAGAGAGGAGAGAGAGGCCAAGAGGTCTCGAGAGACTGGTCATTATCCGGGAGCTCGTGCACCAACAGCACACTATGGTAGGGGATTTATGAGTCGCCCTGTTCATTCAGCTCTCCCAACAGCCAGTGGTATTTCAGCTCCTCTTAGACCTCAGGAACCCTATTATGCACCGCCAGTATCTACTATGCCTCCTGCTCGAGGTGCTATTACCGGCCAGTCTTGTAGGCCAGTTTAGAGTTAGCCTCAGCCGCAGCGTTCTCCGAGGGGTTGTTTTGAGTGTGGTGACACTCGTCACATGGTTAGAGATTGCCCCAGAGCTAGGAGGGGTGCATCTTCACAGACTTATCAGGATCCACGTGCTCCATCGGGTCCTCTGACATCCTTCCATCCCCAGCTACTGCCCCACCTCCTTAGACAGCTCGAGGTGGAGGTTGGGGAGGTCGAGGTCACCCTAGAGGGGGAGGCCAGGCCAGGTACTATGCCCTACTAGCCCATTCAGAGGATGTCGCTTCAGATTCAGTCATCACAGGTATCGTCCATGTCTGTCATAGGAATGCATCAGTATTATTTGACCTATGCTCTACGTATTCATATGTGTCTTCCTATTTTGCTTCGCATTTGGGGATATCTCAGGATTCTTTGAGTTCCCCTGTTTATGTTTCTACTCTCGTGGGAGATTCTCTCATTGTAGACCGCGTATATCGGTCGAGTTTGATTGTTATTAGTGGTTTTGAGACCATGGTTGACTTGTTATTACTCGGTTTGCTAGATTTCGATGTTATCTTGGGCATGGACTGGTTGTCGCCCCATTATGCTATTCTTGATTGTCACGCTAAGACCGTGACGTTGGCTATGCCAGGATTACCGAGATTAGAGTGGAGAGGTACCTTAGAGTATACTCCCCGCAGGGTTATTTCTTTCCTTAAGGGTCAATGGATGGTTGAGAAGGGGTGTGATGCGTATTTGGCCTATGTGAGGAATTTTAGTGTTGATACCCCTACAGCTGAGTCAGTCCCAGTAGTGAGGGACTTCCCTGATGTATATCCAGCTGATCTTTTGAGTATGCCGTCCGATAGAGATATTGATTTTGGCATTGATTTATTGTCGGGCACTTAGCCCATTTCTATTCCTCTCTATCTTATGGCTCCTCTAGAGTTGAAGGAGTTAAAGGAGAAGTTGTAGGAGTTGCTTGATAAGGGTTTCATCAGGCCTAGTGTATCACCTTGGGGTGCTCCGGTATTATTTGTGAAGAAAACATATGGTTCTATGCGTATGTGTATTGTTTATCGGCAGGTGAACAAGGTTACAATGAAGAACATGTATCCTTTGCGTCGCATTGTTGATTTATTTGACCAGTTACAGGGTTCCAGGGTATTTTCCAAGATTGACTTGCGTTCTGGTTATCATCAATTGAAGATTCGGGAGTCGGACATCCCGAAGACTGCCTTCAAGACCAGATATGGTCATTATGAGTTTCTTGTCATGTCTTTTGGGCTGACCAATGCCCCAACATCCTTTATGCATTTGATGCACAGTATGTTCCGGCCCTATCTTGATTCCATCGTCATTGTGTTCATTGATGACATTCTGGTATATTCCCGATCTCGGGAAGATCATGAGCATCACTTGAGGACCGTGCTTCTCATTTTGAGGGAGAAGAAATAGTATGCAAAATTTTCTAAGTGAGAATTCTGGCTTGATTTAGTGGCATTCTTAGGCCACATGGTGTCATGTGATGGGATCAAGGTGGATCCAAAGAAGGTGGAGGCGATGCATAGTTGGCCTAGACCTTCATCAGCTACTAAGATCCGCAGTTTCCTTGGTTTGGTAGGGTACTATCATTTCTTTGTAGAGGGATTTTCATCTATTGCAACACCTATGACCAGACTGGCCCAGAAGGGTGTTCCGTTCAGGTGGACTGAGGAGTGTGAAGAGAGCTTTCAAAAGCTCAAGACAACCTTGACTACAGCTCCAGTGTTGGTATTGCCTACAAGTTCAGGGTCCTATATAGTCTATTATGATGCCTCGAGGATTGGCCTTGGAGCAGTATTGATGCAGGATGGTAGGGTGATTACCTACGCTTCCAGACACTTGAAGGTGCATGAGAAGAACTACCCGGTTCATGATCTAGAGCTGGCAGCTATTGTTCACGCCCTGAAGATCTGGCGTCATTATTTGTACGGTGTTCCTTGTGAGATTTTCACGGATCACCGGAGTTTACAACACTTGTTCAGGCAGAAGGACCTTAATTTGCGTCAGTGGAGGTGGTTGGAGCTACTAAAGGACTATGACATCACTATATTATACCACTCGGGGAAGGCCAATGTGGTGGTCGATGCCTTGAGTCGCCGGGCGGAGAGTTTGGGGAGTTTGGCATATCTTCCGGCAGTTGAGAGGCCCTTAGCCTTGGATGTTCAGGCCTTAGCCAGTCAGTTCGTGAGATTGGATCTTTTAGAGCCTTGCCAGGTATTAGCTTGTGGGTTGTTCGGTCTTCTCTTTATGATCACATCAAAGAGTGCCAGTATGACGATCCCCACCCTCTGGTTTTTCAGGACAGGGTTCGGCGAGGTGATGCCAGAGATGTGACTATAGGAGATGATGGCGTGATGCGGATGCAGGGTCGGATCTGTGTACCCAATGTGGATGGGCTTCAGGAGCTTATTCTTGAGGAGGCCCATAGCTCGCGGTACTCCATTCATCCGGGTGTTGCGAAGATGTACCAGGATCTGAGACAACACTATTGGTGGAGGAGGATGAAAAAGGATATAATGGGATTTGTGGCCAAGTGTCTCAACTGTCAGCAAGTTAAATATGAGCATTAGAGACCAGGAGGATTACTTCAGCAGATTGAGCTTCCAGAGTGGAAGTGGGAGCGGATCACCATGGACTTTGTGGTGGGACTTCCTTGGACTTTGAGAAAGTTTGATGTTATTTGGGTGATCGTGGATCGTCTGACCAAGTCAGCCCATTTCATTCCAGTATTGACTACATACTCCTCAGAGAGGTTGGCAGAGATTTATATCAGGGAGATTGTACACCTTCATGGTATTTCAGTATCTATCATTTCAGACAGAGGCACACAGTTCACATCACAGTTCTAGAGAGTCGTTCAACAGGAGTTGGTTACTAGGGTGGAGTTGAGCACAACCTTTCACCCTCAGACGGACGGGCAATCTGAGCGCACGATTCAGATTCTTGAGGATATGTTTCGTGCCTGTGTGATGGAGTTTGTAGGGTCATGGGACCAATACTTGCCACTTGCAGAGGTTGCTTATAATAACTGTTACCAATCCAGCATTTAGATGGCACCGTATGAGGATTTGTACGGTAGACGGTTCTGGTCCCCAATGGGATGGTTTGAGCCGGCGAGGCCCGATTGTTGGGTACAGATTTGGTCCACGATGCCCTTGATAAGGTTAATGTGATTCAGGAGAGGCTTCGCACAGCTCAGTCTAGGAAGAAGAGTTATGCGTACCGGAAGGTTCGTGATTTGGCATTTATGACTAGTGATCGGGTTTTGCTTCGGGTATCGCTTATGAAGGGCGTCATGAGGTTCGAGAAGAAGGGTAAGCTGAGTCCGAGGTTCATTGGCCCTTTTGAGATATTGCTGTGCATTGGGGAGGTTACTTATGAGCTTGCCTTGCCTCCCAGCCTAGCATGAGTTCATCCGGTGTTCCACGTTTCTATGCTCCGGAAGTATCACGGTGATCCGGCTCATGTATTGGATTTCAGTTCAGTCCAGTTGGACAAGGATCTATCTTATGTTGAGGATCTAGTAGCCATTTTGGATAGGCAGGTCATATGCCTCATGTCAAAGAATATTGCATCAGTAAAGGTTCAGTAGAGGGGTTAGTTGGTCAGGCCGGCACGAGCATTTGAAGTTTTTCGTTAATTTCAAATGCTAAAATCAACTCATAGTTTGGACAAGAAACAAGATAAAAATAAAAGGTCATTATTTTATTTCTTCTATATTTAAAAGTTCATAAGCATTCATTTGCTAAAGTAAAAAAAGAAACTACCAATACATGTGGCTAACTTGTACAACTTATTTCTTCGAGGTGGGTCATGTAGTCTCTGGTCTCGTTGAGGCATTATTTCCTGATTTCGGCAGTCCCCGGTTTATGTGTCATTCTTGTTGCCGTATCTCAAACCATTCCCCCTAGTGTTCGAATGCAACGTATGCGAATTGGAACACTAGAAGTCTTGTTTCTCTGAGAGAAACAACTCATAAACGGTTAAATAGTCTTTGGTTCGATGGCAAGTTTTATTTCCCATTAGGAACTTTCCATCAAGCCAAAGATTCTTTAACCATACCATAGCATTTTATCATTCCAATTCCTTGTCATTTAAAGGTCTTAACCTTGCCAACGACGCTCGTTTAGTAGTATGCATTTCGTTGCTGCCTCATCAAAAACCTTGACAGAAAAATCTGATTGGGACCAAAACTGGTCGAAGGGAAAAAGAATGCAGCACATACTTTCAGTATTGATATGATCCATTAGTAGTAATACCTTTTGAGGTGAGTCACGTTCCAATTTCTGGGAAATTTGACTCCATCTTGATTTTCCAATTCATACGATCCTTTACTGGTGACAGCTGAACCCGGTAGGGACCTTCCTATGTTGGACCCAACTTTCTAGCATTGATTTTCTTACTGTTCTAAGTCACCTTTCTCAAAATCAAATCTCCTACTTTGAAGTATCGGAGATTAGCCCTCCGATTGTAATATCTTTCAATCCTTTGTTTTTGAGGTTTGCCTTAGCATCTTCTAACCTCTGTTTGAGGTTTTGGATAATCATCTTATCGATTGACCCCGTTTGTCCATTAGCGCTAGGATGATGCAGTGAAGATATAATCCTCTTGATTTTCAAATCGTCAAGAAATTTTGTGACTTTTGAGCCTATGAAATGTGGTCTGTTATCGCATGTAATCTCCTTCGATATTACGAATTGACAGATTATGTGGTCCCATAGGAAGTCGACTACTTTGTGCTCACCGATCTTTTGGTGAGGACCTGCTTCAACCCATTTAGCGAAGTGCTCAGTTAAAATTAATAAGGAACCTTACCTTTCCGGGACTTGGTGGCAGTGGGCCAACTATATCCATCCCCCATTTAATTAATGGCCACAAGGACAATACCAATGCAAGAGTTCAACCAGCTTCAGTACCAACAAATTTGCACTGGAATAGTTCCCGCAAATTCCTTCATAGACTTTTCTCATCACGTAGTCTGCCTCCGAGGCTCCCAGACATCGGGCCAACGGTCCTTGGTACGATCTCCTATATAATTGACCATCCATGAGGTAGTAACGAGTCGCTTTGGTGGGTAGTGCTTGGAACGCCTTCGGGTCTTTGAGTAATTTTCCATGTTGAAGATACTCGATGAACTCGTTCCTCTAGTTCCAAACTAATTTTGTTGAATTGACTTCACAATAACCATCAACATCCAATACCAGATGAAAAAGTTGAACGACAGTACTAGAGTCAGATCTTTTAATCTCCATAAACGACCCCAAATTATCCAATGCATCGGTTTTCACATTCTCTTCTCTCAGAATGTGTACGATCAACCATTCCCTGAACCTTGTTCACATAATGTTGCATGCATTCCTCCTTTGTATAAAAAATCACGTACACTTGGTTTACAACCAGTCGGGAATCACATTTGATATCGATGACCTCGGAGCCAAGTCCCCGATCCAGTTCAAGTCCTGCAACCAAATCCTCATACTCGACTTCATTATTAGTTAATAGAATAGTTTTAATGGCCCGCCTAAGGGTTTCTCCCGAGGGCGTGACTAGAACCACCCTGAGCCCCGAACCCTTTTATAATGGAAACTCTTTTCATAAGCAAGGTCCATACTCCTGATGTCGTTTTTGACACAAGTACTGCCTCTTTAGCAGCCATGGGCATTAACCTAGGACTCAAATTAGCCACAAAGTCAGCCAAAACCTGTGACTTGATCGCAGTCCTGGACTTGTACTCAATGTCAAGTTTGCTAGTTTCAACTGCCCCTTTAGCTAGATGGCCTAATCATGCTTGTGAAAAACATTCCTCAAGGGAAAGGTTGTCACAACGGCTATCATATGGAATTGAAAATAAGGTCTAAGCTTTCGAGAGGCGACTACAAGAGCTAAGGCCAATTTTACGAGGTGTGGATAACGAGTCTCTGCTGCTCCCGATAATATTTTACTAACGTAATAAATAGGAAATTATGTAACTTCTTCTTCTTGAACCAAACAACACTTACCGCTACTTCCTAGACCATTAGATATATCAGCAATTATTCACCTTCCCATGGCTTTGATAGTAGCAGGGCCTGGATAGGTACCTTTTTAAATCTTTCAGTGCATGCTGGCATTCAGGAATACACTCGAAATTGTTCTTCTTTTTCATAAGTGAGAAGAAGTGATGGCATTTTTCCGAGGATCGTGAGATGAACCTGCTTAAGGTGGCCAATCTTCTGGTTAACCTCTGTACTTCTTTTACACTCGTTAGCTGGTCTAAAATGTCTTTGATGGACTTGATTTTACTGAGATTTGCCTCGATCCCTCTTTGTGAGACCAAGAACCCCAAAAACTTACCGGAGCCAACCCCGAACGCACATTTTTCCGGGTTGAGTTTCATGTTATACTTCCTCAAGATATCGAAGGTTTCTTGGAGGTGTTTCAAGGACATGACTATCATGTCGTCAATGTAAACTTCCATTGTCTTGCCTATTTGATTTTTGAACATTTTGTTCATGAACCTCTAATAAGTGGCTCCGGCGTTCTTAAGCCCAAATAGCATCACATTATAACAATATGTGTCAAAGTTCATTATGAACGAAATTTTTACCTAATCATCCGGGTTCATCTTGATTTGACTGTACCCGAAGTAAGCATGAAGGAAACTCATCAACTCGTGCCCGGCGGTAGCATCAATCATTTGATCAATATTTGGAAATGGGAACGAGTCTTTAGGGCACGCCTTATTTAAGTCCTTATAATCCACGCACATTCTAAACTTGTTATTGATCTTTTGAACTACAACTACATTAGCTAACCATTCTGGATATTTTACCTCCCGGATTGAACCGATGTCAGTAGATTTAAGGAAATTAATAAATCCTGACCCGAGTTCGGGATTGAGTCCCGTTCCCAAGTGAAACCTCCTTTCCAAGAATTCTTCAAACAAAACCACTTTCTTGAGTTCTTCTGCAGTGGACTTAGTTGCATCTGTGTCCTCCGGTTTCTGAAAGTATCTTGGCACCTGGTGTATTCCGATGACTCCTTGCCTTTATCATCTTCATTTGGCAAGGGAGAAGGCGCTGATTCCTATAATTGCAATTTGCTGGGCTCCTTTCCTTTGCTGCTGGAAATCAATAATGCATTCATCTCTCTTGTTGCCGGTTTATCTCCTCTTATTTTCTTCATTCTTTTCGAGGTCAGGAATTTCAACAATTGATGATGAGTTGAGGCCACAACCTTTATCTCATGTATCCACGGCCTTCCAAGGATTATGTTGTTGCCCATGTCGCCGTCTACCACTTCGAATAAGGTGGTCTTGGTTACCCATTCAACGTTCGTGGATATAAGGATCTGTCCTCGGGTTGTCACACTTGCGAAGTTGAACCCAGCGAGTAGCTTTGTTGCTGCAATGATGCTTCCGATTAACTTTTCTTGTTCCAACACTCTCCATTCAATGATGTTGGCTGAGCTTCCCGGGTCAACCAAAACACGCTTAATCTTGAAATTTATGACATTGAGAGAAATTTTTAGAGCATCATTATGTGGTAGAAGAAGTCCGTCGGCGTCTTCCTCCATGAAGGTGTTATCATCTTCGGCGACTTCCCGGAGTCTCTTGCTGTGAGCCACTAATACCTTCGTCTTCTTGGCCACCGAGAAGCTTACACCATTAATTTCATTCCCTCCAAAAATCATGTTTATAGTCAACCCCGGGGAGTTTTTCGTTGCCCTCAAAGGCTCTACATTGTCCCGGCTACGCCCGTATTGTTCTTGGATCGGTCGCTCAAGAACTCACTAAGATGGCCATTCTTCAACAACGTCGCCACCTCTTCACGCAGATGCTGACAGTCCCTAGTTCTGTGGCTATGAGTCTCATGATATGCGCACCATAAAATATGATCCATCTAGCTGGGATCATATTTGATTGGCTTCCGGAATTGTGTTTCTTTGATATTCCACGTCGCCGATACCAACTCCACTATGCCGATGTTGAAGTTATAATTTGATAACCTAGGATATGTGGAATCCCAGGCCCCCGATACCTCATTATCTTATAATGACCTGTTATTCCGGTCGTGGTCGGTTCTTCTATCGAGAGTGAACCTATCAGAGGACCAGAACCCTTTGCTGTTGCGTCCTACGATTCTCTCACATGGTAGGAAACGACCTTTAGAAGATCGCTGATCTGCATCGGAATCGCTTTTGAACTTATCATGATTCTTGTCACGGTCCGTTCCTTAGTTGATGCCGAGAACCCGAACTGATCGTCTTCTATCCTTATTTTCAACTCATAACGGTTATGGACATCTGCCCATATGGTCGCTTGGAATTCGAGTAGGCTTTCCTTCAACTTTCGGGAGGCGTTGAAGCTTCTCGGATTCAAACCCTTTGTGAATTCCTCCGCTGCCCACTCGTTTGATACAACAGATAGCAACATCCCCTCTTTATGGAATTTGATCACGAATTTCCGCAATAATTCAGGCTAACCTTGCGCGATTAAGGGTGGCTAACGGGCCGGCCCCGGGCCAAACGGGCCAAGTGGGCCGGGCTAAACGGGCCTGGGCTATGCGGGCCCGGGCCAAACGGGCTATATGGGTGGAACCGGGCCTAAGCCCACATAGGGCCCGGGCTAAGTGGGTCGGGCCCGCGGGCCAAACGGGGCCGGGCTATTTTTTTTTATTTTTTTTTATGTAAGGTAATTTCTTGTAAATCTTGTGATATAAATCTTGTAATTCATATTTAAACACAAAAAATAGTAAGTTTCTTCAAATTAATAATAATAATAGTACTTCAAACTTGCACTAACATTGCATAATAAATTAATAGTACATCGAATTAATTTAACAAACTACAACATTAAGCATAATACGTCTAATAAAATTAAAATAACACAAGTTTGAATTAAACTTAAAATATTAGATACGAATGTCTTGAGGACGCCCTGGACAATACTTGGTTATATGCCTCTTTAAAGGGCCTAAGCCCTCCATCTTTCGCCGAATGAAGACAAAACCACAGTGTTTGCACGATATCGTGTAAGTTTCTTCATTTTCTTCTACCAAATTATAGTGTTCCCGAACAAATAGGGTAATTCTAGAACCATCGGGCATGATTTAACTTGAATTGAGAATTTGAGTAGAGAGAGATTGATGATTTTGTGAGTAAAAATGAAAGAATGAGGGGGTATTTATAGTTGAGAAAAGGGAAAAGGTGTAATTATAAAAAGTTTGGGGTTAAAACAAAGTTTGAGGGCCATTTGGCTATTTTTAAACATGCCAAACGGCTAGTTTTTGAAATATAGCCGTTGGCTATTTATTTATTTTTTAATGTATTTATATTATATTATCTAAGGCAATTTATTGTATATTATATTATATAATTATGACTTATGTCTTTTAATTCAAGTTTAAACACAAAAAAATAGTAAAGAGATATTCAAACTTGCACTTATTGTAAATTATATTATATAAGTGTGATTCTAGAGTTACAAAAAAAAAATTATGTAATTATATTATATTATATAATTATGACTTATGTCTTTTAATTCAAGTTTAAACACAAAAAAATAGTAAAGAGATATTCAAACTTGCACTTATTGTAAATTATATTATATAAGTGTGATTCTAGAGTTACAAAAAAAAAATTATGTAATTATATTATATTATATAATTATGACTTATGTCTTTTAATTCAAGTTTAAACACAAAAAAATAGTAAAGAGATATTCAAACTTGCACTTATTGTAAATTATATTATATAAGTGTGATTCTAGAGTTACAAAAAAAAAATTATGTAATTATATTATATTATATAATTATGACTTATGTCTTTTAATTCAAGTTTAAACACAAAAAAATAGTAAAGAGATATTCAAACTTGCACTTATTGTAAATTATATTATATAAGTGTGATTCTAGAGTTACAAAAAAAAAATTATGTAATTATATTATATTATATAATTATGACTTATGTCTTTTAATTCAAGTTTAAACACAAATATTCAAGAAAATGTCTTATAATTTTTATTAATACGACATTTAAAAAATTAACAATATCTTTCTTAGTCCTCCTCCCCCTAATGGAATGAGCACAGATAAGGTACTAATACCACCATTAAAAGGGAAAAAAATTAATCAAGATGTGCCAAAATACAAGTTACATATTAATCTACATATTATCTCTAACAAATTTCATAAATCCTTCAAGGTTGGGAGGAATTTCCGTTGGTGGTGGCGGAAAAGAAGCTTGTTCATCACCGCTTCCGGGCGAAGCAGTATCCTCCGCAAGTTCCGCTAGCATTTCTTCATAAGCTTCGTCTATATCCGGTTGTGATTCAGCAAGTCCAAAATTTCTTCTTTCCGACCGGATCCAATCTCTGAAGAGTACTGATTTTTCTAAGCTCTCCCTCATAGACGCTCTATGATCACCGATTTGAAGTCTCGCTTGGCTGAAAGCGCTCTCCGATGCCACTGTTGAAGCTTGAATACTTAAAATATCTCGAGCCATCCTTGAAAGAACCGGAAAGTGTTTTTCTTTGTCCTTCCACAATTCCAAAACATTGAAGGTGCCGTATGGGTTCTCTGATTCAAGTCCCTGCAACAAATAAACTTGAAGCTCATTTAGTTGTGAACTATCACCAATATTATCACCACAAGAACCCCTGCGAGCTAGACGAGGTAGGAGTTGGAACATTTGGTGTGATGACCCAAAAGGTCATCTTATGTAATTTAAGCTATATTTGTGTTCCGAGGCTCCGAG
>ML243061.1:0-20911 GCA_005239495.1 Nicotiana undulata
TGCTTTATTTTTGAGGTTTTAGTTTTACCTCTGAGTTTTGCATTAAAATGCTTTAGATTATTCACACCTTTTCGTAATAGGTACGATTTTGAAAGAGGGCCCTTTTCTTTTTTGATCGACACTTAATGAAGAAGACGTCTCAAATTCATAATGGTGTAATAACGCAATAGAGAGATATGAATTTTTCACATGTTTAAGAATGTTTTCGAAGAAAGTTTTCTGTTTGAAATTTCACAACATTTTACATGTGTTTGATTATCGTCTAAAACTCATGTTGCAACTGTTTTCTTTGAACATGTGTGATATGCACTTGTATTTCGTAACATTTTTTCTTATGTAACAGTATTTTCGAGTTAATACAAGAGAATAATTGTTTTTCGTTCGTAACCGTTTTTTATAAATGTAGGGTTTTTTACCCGTAACTGTTTTATTGGCAACAATTTTCAATAATAATGAGGGAAATGCTTTTTCATCCGTAACTGTTTTATTTGATAACAGTTTTCTATATGAGTACAAAGATTTCATAACTGTTTTTAGTTACAATAGTTTTTTGAATGAGTACAAAGATGATGATCTTTTATCCACAACTGTTTTTGGTTACAACAGTTTTCTTTTGAATAAGTACAAAGATGTGCATTTCTTCCTCGTAGGTAATATTTTTCCATTTAACCTGAACATGTTCGAAGGTGTTTTGGATCAGGCTTTGTTTGAATCTTCGGCTCTTTTGATTTCAGCTCTTTCGATTTTGTTCGTATTACTTGACTTGTTAGGTAGATGGATCTTCAGGCTCTAGCTTTGACTTTTTGATAGTCTTCTTTGCTTCGTCTTTTCCTTCCATACTGTATAGTCCTCCAAGTGTTTGAGCTTTGAAGAATGAAATATCGAGCACTTGACTATTCCTTCCTTGTGGTCCTTTTCCTAAAAAGGAAAAACATACGAGACTCGAAGGTATATAGATTTTAGATGATGACTGCTTAACCCTTTAAAACATCCATCAGAAAGTGTAACCCTAGACCAGGAATTCAGATACTTCCTCGCGTCTTTGCAGGTTTAATATCATCATCTGGTGATGGGTTAGCTTTATGCCTATCATCTAAAAAGGTTAGTAAAATTTTAAATGTTCAAAAAATGAAATCGAACGTGTGATACCTGACCGGGGGTATTCCTTTTCCTTAGAAGTAATACTTATTCAAATGGATGGCATTCCAGCTTGTTGGTAAGATCCTGCCACCCATAACTTCTAACTCATAGGCGCCCTTTCCAGCTATGCCTCGGACTTTGTAGGGTCCTTCCCAATTTGGACTTAATTTCCCCGTACCAGCTTCTTTGGTTGATTGAAAGACTTTTCTGAGGACGAAGTCCCCAATCTTGAAGTATCTGAGATGAGCTTTACGGTTGTAATAACGCTCTATGATTTGTTTTTGAGCTGCCATCCGTATTAGTGATGCTTCTCTTCTTTGTTCGAGCAGGTCCAGATTGGTCCTCAATTCATCATTGTTTGCATCCTCCGTGGTTGTTGTAAACCTTATGCTTGGTTCACCAATCTCCACAAGTATTAAGGCTTCTGATCCATAGATAAGTGCAAACGGAGTCTCTCCCGTGGCTGTTTTTGAAGTTGTTCTGTAGGCCCATAGTACCGCTGGTAACTCATCAGGCCAATTTCCCTTGGCTTTCTCTAGCTGTTTCTTTAGGTTGTTGATGATGACTTTATTTGTTAATTCACCTTTACCATTAGCCACAGGGTGATATGGCATTGAAGTAATCCGTTTGATTTTCCAGCTTTCGAAGAATTCTGTGATTTGCGTGCCCATGAATTGCGGGCCATTATCACACACGATCTCCTTAGGTATTCCAAAGCGGAATTTATGTTTCGCCATAAGAAGCTTTTAACTTCCTTTTCTCGCACCTGTTTGAAAGCTTCCGCCTCTACCCATTTTGTAAAATAGTCGGTTAGCATGAGTAAGAACCGTACCTTTCCTTTAGATGTGGGGAGGGGTCCTACGATATCCATGCCCCACTTCATGAATGGCCACGGTGATATTATTGGGTGTAATAGTTCCGCTGTTCGATGCATGTTATTGGCAAACTATTGGCATTTATCACATTTGGATACAAAGCTCTCAGCCTCTTCTTCCATCTTAGGCCAATAGTACCCAACTCTGATAAGGGTTTTTGACCAAGGATCTCGCCCCTGCGTGATTTCCACATTGTCCTTCGTGGACTTCTCTCATCACGAACTCCGTTTGATTAGGTCCGAGGCATTTAGCTAGGGGACCTCCAAACATCTTGCGATATAATACGTTGCGAATGAGGCAGTACCGAGCAGCTTTTCGGCGAAGTGCTTGAGCTGCTTTTTTGTCATCAGGTACAGTGCCATTCTGCAAAAAATATAAAATGTTGTTTCTCCAATCCCAGGTTAATTTGTTGAAAGTTACCTCATTTTTGTCCTATTCTATTGCTGAATGAAATAGATAGACGACAATTGCATTGTCTTTGTTTGTAACTTCCGTGACTGCTGCGAGGTTAGCCAATGCGTCTGCTTCCACATTTTCCTCTCTAGGTATTTGTATAACCTTCCACATTTTGAATTGCCTCGCGAGATCTCGTGCCTTTTCTAGATACTTTTGCATCCGAGTCTCCCGAGTGATATAAGTCCCCTGCATATGATTTACCACCAATTGGGAGTCGCTCTTAATTACGATTTGCTCAATTGAGAGTTCGCGTGCCAGTTCTAGACCTGCAGTGACAGCTTCATACTCTTCTTCATTGTTAGTTATAGGATAACATTTGATAGCTTGTCGTGTCTTTTTACCCGTGGGTGATATTAAGACTATGCCTAAGCCGGCACCTTTTATATTGCAAGAACCATCGGTAAACAGGGTCCATAGACCCGGATTAGCACCGTTAAAGAGTTGTAACTCTCTTTTTCCACTTCAGGGACAATGCTATTTTTAAAATTAGCGACAAAATCAGCTAAACTTTGAGACTTTATCGCAGTCCTAGGCTGATATATTATGTCATGCTCGATCAATTCTATGACCCATTTAGCTAACCTTCCTGATAGTTCTTGTTTATGAAATATATTTCTCAATGGATAAGAGGTCACAACAGTGATTAGATGACATTGAAAATATGGCCTCAATTTTCTAGACGTCGTGACTAGAGCTAAGGCTAATTTTTCCAGATGTGGATATCTAGTTTCAACATCTAGTAATGTCTTCCTTACATAATAAATAGGAGATTGTTTACCTTTATCTTCCCTTACCAATACTACACTTACAGCAATTTTTGTGACGGCAAGGTAGACGTACAACTTCTCCCCCTCCTTTGGCTTTGATAGCAACAGGGGTTTTGATAGATAAGCCTTTAGATCTTTGAGAGCTCGTTGACATTCTTCAGTCCATTCGAACTGATTTTGCTTTTTGAGAACTGAAAAGAATTTAAAACTTTTTTCGGAAGACATGAAAATAAATCTTTCTAAGGCTGCAATATTTCCCATTATTCTTTGAAATTCTTTTTTGTTCGTAAGTATATCATGTATTTCTTCTATAGCTTTAATTTGAGCAGGATTTACCTATATTCCTCTATTTGATACAAAAAATTTACATGACTCCACACCAAAAGCGCATTTTCCTGGATTCAATTTCATATTATACCTGCGTAAAATTTCAAAGGTAATAGAGAGGTGCTGGAAATGATCTTCCGCATGTGTTGATTTTACCAGCATGTCATCTATGTAAACTTCCATCGTCTTCCCCTGATGTTCTTGGAACATCTTGGTTACTAACCTCTGGTATGTGGCTCCGGCATTTTTCAAGCCAAATGGCATGACTTTGTAACAGTAAGTCCCCCTGTTCGTAATAAAGGAAGTTTTCTCCTCGTCTGAGGGGTTCATTTTAATCTGATTGTAACCGGAATATGCATATAGAAAGCTTAACAATTCATGACATGCAGTGGCATTAATCATTTGATCTATATGTGGTAATGGGAATGAATACTTGGGGCATGCTTTATTTAAATCAGTATAATCTACGCATACTCTCCATTTACCATTCTTTTTAGGTACCACCACAGTATTAGCTAACCAGTTAGGGTACGTTACCTCATGTATTGAACCAATTTTCAAGAGTTTTTGTACCTCTTCGTCAATCACTTGGTTCTTGAACGGTCCTTGCTTTCTTTTCTTTTGCTTAACAAGTACGAAGGATGAATCTTCATTTAGTTTATGAGTCATCACTTATGGTGGGATACCTGTCATATCTAAATGGGACCATGCAACGCAATCTGCGTTAGCCTTTAAATAATTACTTAACTTACCTCTTGGACTAGGGCTCAACCTCGTGCCTATATGCACTTTCTGTTCAGGTTTTTGTTCAAACAATGGAATAACTTCGAGCTCTTCTGTTGTTGTTTTGATGTGCTCATCTTCTTCTGGTTCTTGAATGACATCCGGTCTGGAATCTTCATCCGTGTGATTTGATTCATCTTCCGTGGTAACTTGGTTTACCATCTCGTGATAATCTTCTTCAGTACTTGTTCGAACAATAGCTTCTTCCGTACCTGTTTGGGTAATAATTGCTTCCGTATCTGTTTGGTCGGCTACTTCTGCCCGAGAGATTTCCCTACCTTTTGATTCTTCCGTCTCTGCTTTTTTGTTATAATGTACCACAAAATTTTTCCTAGAGGTTTGTTGATCACTCTTAATCTGTTGGATTCCCCATTCATAAGGGAATTTAATTACCTGATGTAACGTAGATGGTACTGCTTTCATGTCGTGGATCCATGGCCTTCCCATGATTACGTTATAAGCCATGTCAGTATCGATGACTTGGAATATGGTGTTTTTGATTACTCCCTCTGCGTAAGTGCTAAGTTCAATTTCTCCTTTGGTTATAACCGTAGAGTTATCAAACCCTGATATGGCTCGCGCCTTTGGGATCACCTGATTTCCCAAGAGCATTTCTTCCAAGACTCTTAGCAAAATGATGTTGACTGAACTACCTGGATCAATCAACACTCTTTTAACGTTAGTGTCATGAATGAGTAAAGATATTACCATAGCATCATTATGGGGGAGCATTAGTCCGCCAAAATCTGCATCATCAAAGGTTATACTATCTTCTTCCGTACTTGTTCGAACAATAGCTTCTTCCGTACCTGTTTGGGTAATAATTGCTTCCGTATCTGTTTGGTCGGCTACTTCTGCCCGAGAGATTTCCCTACCTTTTGATTCTTCCGTCTCTGCTTTTTTGTTATAATGTACCACAAAATTTATATTCCTAGAGGTTTGTTGATCACCCTTAATCTGTTGGATTCCCCATTCAGAAGGGAATTTAATTACCTGATGTAACGTAGATGGTACTGCTTTCATGTCGTGGATCCATGGCCTTCCCATGATTACGTTATAAGCCATGTCAGTATCGATGACTTGGAATATGGTGTTTTTGATTACTCCCTCTGCATAAGTGCTAAGTTCAATTTCTCCTTTGGTTATAACCGTAGAGTTATCAAACCCTGATATGGCTCGCGCCTTTGGGATCACCTGATTTCCCAAGAGCATTTCTTCCAAGACTCTTAGCAAAATGATGTTGACTGAACTACCTGGATCAATCAACACTCTTTTAACGTTAGTGTCATGAATGAGTAAAGATATTACCATAGCATCATTATGGGGGAGCATTAGTCCGCCAAAATCTGCATCATCAAAGGTTATACTATCTGCGTTCGGGTTTTCTCGAACCCGCTTTCCATGTGTAATTGTGAACTTTGTGGCTGTTTTGCAAACCACTCCGTTTACTTCTTCTCCTCCGTGTATCATGTTGACAGTTATTTTTGGAGACGGTGTATCAAGTAGCCCTGTTTCAATAATTGCTCTATTTCACCTTGTAAAAATCTGCAATCTGCAGTCCTGTGTCCATGATCATTATGAAATTCACACCAGAAATATGGGTTCCTTTTACTTGGGTTTGACAGCATTTCTTTGGGCCATCTAACCTTATCTCCCATATTTCTTACTATTGAAACTAGTTCGGGGGTACTTACATTGAAGGTGTGATCCCCAATTTGTGCATTACCACTAGGTCATTCATCTCGATCCTTTCTGGATCTAGATGAATATGAGCCCGCATCTCTGCTGAGTGGTCTATATTCTGACCTAGTATTTTCGAACCTGGGACGAGTTCCATGTCCCGAGGGTCCCATATAAGGATCGTACATGTTTTTACCTGATCTCATGTCTGATTCAGAGTGTCTGGATCTGGTATGATCTTCATCTTTCAAACGAGCAATGGTATCTTCCTCTATTTGAAGTTTAGTATTGTACCTGTTATAAACATCATTACATGTCGTAGTTGGGAAGTCCCTCAAGCTTTCCTTGAGTCTTCTCGTGGCTTCTAAGCTTTTGTCATTTATATTTATCGCGAATGCCATGGCTTCCCAATTATCAGGCACCCGTGGTAGTAACATTCTTTCTCGCTGGAACCTGTCTACAAATTAACAGAGTAGTTCCGTGTCTCCTTATTTTATTTTGAATATGTATTCCATCCTTTTCTCGACTTTTTGTGCACGGAGTGTGCTTTTATAAAAGAATCTGCAAGCTCAGCAAAAGAATCAATAGAGTTTTCAGGGAGAAGAGAATACCAGGTTAATGCTCCTTTGGTAAGTGTTTCTCCAAATGTTTTGACTAGGACTGACTCAATCTCTTGTTTTGTTAAGTCGTTGCCTTTTACTCCGGTAGTAAAAGTAGTCACATGGTCGCGTGGGTCAGTTGTCCTGTCATACTTGGGATTATCAGGCATTTTGATCTTTTTGGGTATAGGCAAGGGTGCTGCGCTTGGTTTGATACTCCAGAAATTTGCTCGATTCAATCATTTTGTTCCTTCACCTGTTTCTGCAAGGTTAGTAATAAATTTTGTAATTCAGAGTTATTAGTCATACCTGGTCTCGCTTCACGAGATTCATTAGGAGTGTCTTACCTTGCTGAGTTTACCAACCCAAATTGGGGATTTTCCACGGTAATGGTATTATTGGGAGGTGGTGTTAGTGACACAGGTGATGCCGCTGGTAATCCCCTTGAGAATTCTTGCAGAGCCTGGCTCACATACTCTGCAATCATTTGCTTTACTTGATCTTGTTCTACCGTTTGATCATTATCATTAACGTTGTTATTGTTGTTAGATCTTTCTTGGGATTGTTCCCTTGAACCTCCTGGGAATCCAGGGGTGATGGAGTCCCATCTCTTTGCTGGTTATTGTCGTTGGAGTTCGACATAGTTCAGAGGATATCGTTTGAAAAGTAAACAAAGATTATCAGATTCCCAGTAACGGAACAAATTTGTTTAACCAAAGAATTAAATCCCTTGACTAAAGCTATTTTTAGGATGAACACGGGTTTTTGATAATCAAGAAATAATGATAATTACGAATAAATAAGTAAATAAGTAATAAGATGCACTAAAGAGTAAAGTGTATTTTGTTCGTAGTTCGGATGTCCCTTACAAGTTAACTTTTATTACCTTATATAGGGAATTCTTCAGTATAACGTCTACCTCTTGCAATGATAACACATTAATAACTAATTATTACACTAATGTAACATTACAAAGAATAATCGTAACTGTCGCGTGAAGGTTGTGTAACGTGTGGATCATTAATTGAAGATCTTTGTATCTGCCCTTAGCTCTGTCCGGATTCATTCTGACCGTGTCTCTTCCTTGCCTCAATCAAATTGAGTTTCCCGTAGCTAATTACCTCGTGGGTATATAGTGTCGTGCCTCTTTGCCTTGCACCTCCTTATAGAGTCATGTGTAGTTGTCATGTTTTCCTTGGTCCACGTAACTGGCTGAATCATCAAGAATTATCATACGTGTGAAGCTCTTTTTTACCAATACAGCTTTGTCAGTGGCTTGAGTGCTGAGATTTCAATTGTGTAAGCACGTGCATTTGGGACTTATATGCCCGTTTGTGTCCTTATTGGTGGGATTTTATGACTGGATTACTATGTGGTGAGTGTGATTTGATGGTGGGATGTTTTCAGATTGTTTGATTATGACAAAAAGAATTGGCTGGAGATGTAGCAAGAACTATTGAGTGTTTGACTTCTGTCTTGAGTTGGCATATGGCCTCGAGTTGTGAGCATACTGAAGGACATCTCAGGTGGTTTAGTTGTGGAGTGAAGTGGATCTTCCCGTTGTGTTATGAGTTTTTGGTGATGTCTTTTGGGCTGACCAATGCCCCAACAACGTATATGTATCTGATTAGATGTGTATTCCAGCCGTATTTGTACTCCTTCATTATTGTATTCATTGATGGCATCCTGGCGTACTCACGTAGCCAGGAGGA
Organism: Nicotiana undulata; assembly: GCA_005239495.1. Lineage (NCBI taxonomy): Eukaryota > Viridiplantae > Streptophyta > Magnoliopsida > Solanales > Solanaceae > Nicotiana > Nicotiana undulata. Next base: position 8,340 of record ML243061.1, read on the forward strand.
GAATACTCAACATTTGAGGAGGGTATTATAGAGATTGAGGGAGGAGAAGCTTTATTCAAAGTTCTCCAAGTGTGAATTTTTGCTCAGTTCAGTAGCATTCTTGGGGAACGTGGTGTCCAGTGAGGGTATCCAGGTGGTCAGACGAGTGTGGAGAGAGCTTTTAGAAGCTCAAGATTGCTTTGACCACAGCTCCATTGCTAGTTCTGCCACCAGCTTCCGGTTCTTATACCACGTATTGTGATGCCTCGAGGGTAGGCGTTGGTTGTGTTTAAATGCAAGAGGATAAAGTGATTGTGTAATAGCTATGATTTTAGGAAGAGTATAGAGGGTTATCAGTTTGAGTCTAAGCATGCAGAGTTATCTCTCGCGGGATGTCCTGAGGTTGTGTGATCCTTATGTGGTTTTGTGGCAAGTCCTCTTTTACCAGTAAATGATATATGTTGCAATTTGAGTTTAGATCGCTTGTGGAAGTTGACACGACTATTTCAATGGTGAATGCGTGATTTGCAGATGATTTGAGATATTAGATGGTTTGTGTTATATGAGCTTATGAAGTTGAATCTTACTGTGGTATTGTGGCGGTGATAGCGTATGGGCATTATGAGTTATTATTTGTCTTGATCTATGTCTTTGAGCCAAGTGGGGGAGTGTGCTAATGATAAGTTGGTTGCACGATTATATGGTGTATTGGTTTCACTTTGAGGTATACTAGTGAATCCGTTGTAACCTGCAGAGGTGGAGTTTGAGAATGACTCGAGTAATGGAAATTTTTGGATACAAGTTGTAATATACTCTATGGGTAATTGGGTTTTATTGAATGTTTGAGTTGTATTTGTAAAGGGTGTAGTGTGTGCGGAGTAGGAATTTGCCTGGTTGCTTAGGGGTGTGGATTACTCCCTTGGGTGTTGGTGTGTTAATGGGGTACATGTCGTTCGACCTATTTGATTAATTTAATTGAGAACTGCGTAGAGTGGGGGACTCTCGAGAAGTGTTCTGATGGATTCAGGAATCTTCAAGATGTGTATTTGGTTGGAAACTGAGATTTTCATTGGAAGGCGTCAAGAATTTTGATATTTCTATATCATTGTGGATTCTACATTCCGGTATCATGAAAGGGAAGAATAGCTCAAATTCATCGAAAGTCCCTTTAGAGTAAGTATTTGAGATATGGTACTTTGGGGTGCTTAAGAGATATTCAGCGGGATATGAGTCTTAGGGCGATGTGGTTCTGTGCTAGGGTCTCGCGTGGTGATTTCTGGTTGAGGATTTTAGTACTATAGCAAGGAGAAGAATCAATTAGAAGGTAATTCAGAAGGAACTCGGAGAAATAGGATAGCTTGGTAGTAGCTTGGATCGGCATAGTAATGAGTAAGATCGATTCTTTGGGTGCTTATGATGTGGTAAGGTTCTACGTGTGATTCGTGGCAATGCTCTTGGGTTTTGACGACCTGCGTAGTTTAGTTGAGTTAGAGGGATTCAGGCCTGACGGGTTAGTTCAGTACAATGGGTTTAAAGGGTTCTTGATGGTCTCTACCATAGTCGAGATGTGTATTTCCTACTGGTGCGTGGGGCATGCAGCATATTGTAATTTTCTCCAGAATGGAGTCAAATGGAAAGTTCTTAGCTAATTGAGTATGTAGCTGCTTGCGACTCAGCGAGGATTTTGAGATTCGTCGTATCTTTCATAAGGCGGCGTAATGAGTGTGATGTGAAGTTTAGTATTGAGATTTGCAGGTGCAAGTTCACGATGCGGTTTTGAAAGGAAGGTTCTGAATTTTTAGGCGGCATGGACGATCTCAAGTGACCAGATAGATGATATTACTTCTAGATATAGTTTGATGAAGGTGTAAGTTTCACAAGAGGCACTGTGTCTTGATTTATGGATACTTCATTGGTGTGGCGGCACTCTCCTCGTAGGTCAGCTGCGTACATTCAGATTTTTGCCTTGTAACACATACGGATTATAGGGGTATCCCTCGTGGTATGATCGTGTATTGGAGAAGTACTAGACATGCAGGCGGTGAAGTTGATATCAGATATGGTGATGCGTGTGCTCTATGGATTTGGGGAATGAGAACTTTAATGAGTAGATGATTTCATAGTTGTGGGGTGTGGTGACATAGCCAAGGTTAGTCAGAGGTTAGTGTGTGTTGTGATTCAGTCATTGTGGAGCTTCGGAAGGTTAATTCTCTATTGTGGATGACCGGATCGATTTGGGGTTCATTAGTAGGCCTAACTGGGATAGGTGTTTTGCACCGAGTCGTACTGGTTGGCTCTATAGTGCTATTGTTGAGGGACGTGCCATTCAGTTGTTGTTGGGTGTAATTGTGTTATGGGATGAGTTATGAGTTACTCTTCCATACTACAAGGAGATATGATTCGTTGGTTTTAGGCACTCATGGTGCGGTTCTATTATGGTCGTATAGTGGAATTCGAGTAAGATGAGTAATTGGTTACTGCTTGATTGAGGCGTATTAGTTATATTCCTTCGGGTTTCGTGTGGAATCGTACCGTCTATTTATCTGTGTGCATGGTAATGCACTTTGAGTACTGGATATCGATTTTTGCGTGGTGATTGATTTTGAGCATTGCGACTTGAGGTATTTCATGAGGAACGATGTTTGGATGGGGTCGCGCATTGCAGCAGAGTCATGTTGGGATATGATTCTTTGTGTTAGATTTCATGTGTTATGGTTCTACGGTGCGAGGTGGGTTGTTAGTATCATGTTGTGGCGGTATTTTTTGAGCTTGAGGGACAGTTATCTCGCTTGAGTAATTTTCTATGTTTGAGTACACTTGGCTTGTTGCATATTGGTGCGCGGATTGCATGGGCCGTGGCTTTAAAATTGTATTGATGGGGGCATGTCACTAGAGTAGTTGTGATGGATGAAATGAGATCATCGAACCTAGAATGGGTGATGTCAGATCTGATTGTGGTATATTTGGGTGGATATTGAAATTTTGTTATAGTTCCTATCGAAGGAAATGAAGTTCCACCACTTGTTGATGCGACGAATGGTTATGGGTTCCTGCGTGTTTCTTTCATCATTGGCAGTATATGAAGGTGTTTGAACGGGGTCTCTTTTTGATAATAGGTTTATTACCGGAATTGGGTTTCTCTAAGCAGCCACTGTGATCATAAATTATCTCTACGAGTGTTTGAGTAATGTGGGATATCATGTGATTCCATCTTGGGTTACAAGTAAGGTTTTATACAGCTTGTTCGGGTTTATACAATTTATAGATGTGGGATTTTGATCTTATAAATTATTTCAGAAGTAGAATTTGGTTCTAAGGTTCATGGGTTAGGTTGGATTGCAAAATTTCATATATGTTGTACTATTGTACCTCTATGAGATAGGGTGATGTGGGATCACCCTCGGGTATGTGCATGGTAGGGTTACATGACAATTTTGATGGTTTTTGGAACAACTATAGGCACATTCGAGGACGAACGTATGTTTAAGTGGGGGAGAATGTAACGACCCGATCAGTCATTCCGAGAGTTTTAGCCACGTTCCCCCCGTTTCTGCTTCATTATATGCGGTTCATCTCTATTATGTTGTGTCGGATTGGTTGGCTCGGGTTCGTAGTGATTTTGAAGAGAAATGAGACACTTAGTCTCTTAAGTTGGTTATTTAGTTGGAAAAGTCAACCAGAAGTTGCCTTATGGGTAAACGATCTCAGAATTGGGTTTTTATGGTTCATATAGCTTTGTTAGGTGATTTTGGACTTAGGAGTGGGTTAAAAATGTCATTCGGAGATCCGTGGTAGAATTAGGCTTGAATTGGCAAAATTGGATATTTGGCGATTTCCGGTCGGTAGTGGAAAATTAGATATCGGGACCGGAATGGAATTCCGGAAGTTAGAATAGGTTTGTAGTGTCATTTTTGATGTGTGTGCAAAATTTCAGATAATTCGGACGTGGTTTGGGTGGTTTCGGCATTGTTGGCAAATTTCGGAAGTTTAGAAATCCCTAGGCTTAATTCAGGGTTAATTTGGTATTTTGATGTTGTTTTGAGAGATTCGAACGTTCGACTAAGTTTGAATGATGTTATGGGATGCGTTGACATATTAGGTTGAGGTACCGAGGGGCTCGGGCGTGTTTCGGATTAATTTCGGGCTATGTTTCTCTATGTTTTCAGTGCTGGTGTTATTCTGTTATCTGGTGTCTCTTCTCTTCATTGCGATCGCGAAGAGAAGAACGCGGTCGCGTAAGGGAAGGTTTGAGGCTGCTTTTCTTCTTCGCGTTTGAGAACATGGGTCCGCTTTCGCACAGGGTGTGGAAAACGGAGCATCGCGTTCGCGTTGGTGAGCATGTGTTCGCGTAGTGTCGGGTCTGAGCTGAGGCAGAATGGTTATCTCTTCGCGTTCGCGAGGTCAGTTCCGCGACCGCATAGTTGAGTTAGCGGTGCTTAACAAGATCGCGAATGGTGTAATGCGATCGTGTACGGTTATTCAGGAGCATCTTTTCTTCCTCTTCGCGATCGCGATGAATGAGTATCTGGGTAGATTTAAAAGATTCAAACGAGGGATCTGAGTTCATAACATAAAATGGAAGTGAGAGCTCGGTAGAAGGCAATTTTTGAAGGGACTTTTAGAGAAATGATGTGGGTAAGTGTTCTTCACTAAATTTTGGTTAAATTCCATGATTGTATCTTGATTTTTATCATTTAAATTAGAAATTTGGGGTGAAAATGGGGGGGGGGGGGGGGGAATGGAAGAGAATTGGAGAGATGATTTTGGGGATTTGAATGGCCATTTGATATCGGATTTTGATGAATTTGATATGGATAGACTCGTGAATGAATAAGGATTCCAGTTTTGTGATTTTCTTTGGATTCCGAGACATGGGCCTGGGGGCCGGGTTTAGCCAATTTCGGCATTTGTGATGTAATTTTATAATTTTGATGTGGGCTTCGTTCCTTTAGCATATATTAATGATATAATACTGATTTTGGATAGATTCAGGGCGATTTGAGGTCGAGTGGAGCGGCAAGGGCATCACAGAGTGGATTTTTGTTCGGTTTGAGTTAAGTAATGCTTCCAAACTTGGTTTTAAGGGTTCAAAACCCCGAACTATTTGTTATATGATTAGAATTGAGGTGACGCACATGCCAAGTGACGGGCATGAGGGCGTTCATCGTGAGAAATGTGACCTGGTTCAATTCCATGGCACCGTTTAGTGATTCTTCTTGTTGATATTTGTTCTCATATTAATGTGATTAATGCAAACATGCTAGAAATCATGCTAGATATTATGTTAAGGCTCCACCCGATACTGTTGAGACCCGTGTGGTCGCTTATTGCTGCCATTTCATGTGTTTCATTGATATTGTATACTCAGTCTTGTTATTACATATCATATCATGTCTCAGTCTCGGTAATTGTTGTTTTGCACATTATATCATTGATTCGGGCTAGTCCATGCATTGTGAGCCCGTGTGAGCGATACTGGAGAGTGATGACTGAGTGAGGCCGAGAACCTGATATTGAGTGACAGTTATGGGATCGGGCTGCACGCCGCATCATGTTATATTGATTTATGCTTGTATGTGGCTTATGATAGAGCTTGGGATGTAGGAGCCCCCCCGGAGTCTGTAATACACCCCCAGTGAGCGCAGTTAATATTATTGAGGAATGGAGCTTCCCTGGACATGGATCTTGTCTGAAGTATTTGTATCTGGAGATGGATCTTCTCCATGGGGCTGGAATGGCCTTCCACGGTACTGAGAGACTGATGTCATATATGTGTATATATTCTGGGATGGATCTTCCCTGGGCCGTGTGAGCCATATATAGTACCGAGTGGTTGTGAGGTGTATTATTATTTGGAGATGGATCTTCTCCATAGGGATGGATTGGCCTTCCTCGGTACTGAGTGACTTCTGTCAGACGTGTATATATTCTGGGATGAATCTTCCCTAGGCCATGCGATCCATATACAGTACTGAGTGGACGAGTATTTGAGAGTGGGAGCACATTGTGCATTTCATACTGTTGATGCATTGGCATGTAAAACACGTTGAGTTATATATGTTAAACCGTTCGGAACTGTACTTATTTTATCGCTTTGAGCTGTCTAGTTAACTGAAAGCATGCCCAAATTTCTGTACATTGATTTTGTTACAAATATTGAGGTTTAGTCTGTCACTACCTCTCAACCCACAGTTTGGGCTTGTTACTTACCGAGTTGGTGTACTCACGTTACCCCTGCACCTTGTGTGCAGATTCGGGTATCCCAGGCCATGGTAGTGCCAGCGGATCATTTTTTTGCGGATCATCTCTTGGAGAGTGCGAGGTAGCTGCCTGGCGATCGCAACCCCGTATTTCTCCTTCCCTATCTTCCTTTTGTATTTAGATTATTTCTAGACAATGTGGTCTTGATGAACTTTGAAACAAGTGTAGTATGACTCATGACTTAGTGACACCCGTTGTTGGGAATTTTCTTTCCATATTTTGGCTTGTATTCGTCTTTTTGTTCAAAGTCTCAGTAAGAAAGATTTGTTTCTATTATTTTTATATGAGAAAATAAATTGGTTAATAGTGTGTAGACTTGCCTAGTTCCATGATAGGTGTCATCATGGCCGGTCCATTTTGGGGTCGTGTCAAATTCAATATTTGATTGTATAAACGAATAATTAATCCCAACATAATATTATCTATATAGTGTTTGGTTAACAATACTAAATAATATTTGTATTGAATTTATGCAGAAATCTAGAATGTGAAATAAGAATACATGTATTAACAATAAGATTTAATTAACAATAATTGTATGCCAAACTTATGTTGCACGAAAATACTGCTTAAATGTACAATAAATTAAATTAAGGGGTCAAATGTACGAAAACTATATTGATTTAATGGCATTTTAACGAATGTTTGATTCGTGACGCTTCAAATGCAACCTTTATTCAGTTCTTTTCTTCAAATCCTTTTTATTTTGAAATGTAAAAAAACATCGACATGTTTATAATTCCTACGATATTTATTTTCATGTTTTTTTTCCTGGAAGAGAAGCATTCCCTATATTGGGTAAATAATACGTCATTTGTAGTTTGCATATTGGTATTTTACTTAGTTTCTCCCTCTCTCTAACTCCATGCGCATTTGTCAAACATATATACGAAGAAACATTTCTTTATTTTCACATGGAACATAATATTTTAGTATTTTCCTATAGAGAACTATTTCTTCAGTATCACATTTCAATCCCCTCACTTGGGTGCACTACTAAAGAGATGAGAACAAAAAGTACTAAGTGGGAATCAATCCCTATTCCTCTAAGTAAATAACTCAATATTTAATCAAGTTCACCATTCAACATCTTTGAAGAATGAGAACTAACAGATAATATTAGATCAATTCTAAAAAATATGTACATAAAATACCTAGTTTGACGCAAAAACATCGGTTCACGTGCACCACATTTTAAACAATAAATCCACCTCTCTATATAGAAATAATAGTACTACCTATTAAGTAATGAAGAAAATAACTCAATACTAAGTTTTTTGAGTACTTTCCACAATTCTAAGTGGGCGTTTGGACGTAAGAATTGTAAAATTCCGGAAAAAAGTAAAAAACATTTCAAGTGAAAATGGTATTTGATAAAGAGTTGTGTTTGGACATGAATATAATTTTGAATTATTTTTGAAGTTTTGTGTCAAGACCCTAAACTCAAACCTATTGTGATGACGCCTATCGACGGTACTAGGCCAACCGACTTCCACAATGCTACAATAATTCATTTAAACATACGCCAAAAGACATTTTGTATAACCGAATTTCATAAAAGAAACAAGAGTTGAATTCAAAAAATAGAAATACGGAATGAAAAGCCCCAAACATCGGGGTGTTACTGAGTTATGAGCAACTACTACAAACTGGTCTGATAATAACAAGACTAACATAGTCTGGGAAAAATTCAAAAATACAACTAAGGGGAAGATAGAGAAGAAGAAAAGAAGTGTCGCGATCGCCAGACAACTACATTGCTATCTCCAATAATCAGCTACAGAAATATCAGCAGCCGCCACCGTGGTCAGAAATGCCTGGATATGCACACAAGGTGCATGGAGTAACGTGAGTACACCAACTCAGTATGCAACATAAGTAAATAAAGGGTGAGAAGTAGTGACGAGCAAGATACAAGTACAATTCATATCACAAAATTCAGTAAAGTACGTCATGCTTTACAACCAGAATTTAAGTCAAATCAGCTTGTTCAAATCAAGTTCCAGTAAAATCAGTTAAAAACATCTTTCAATTGTTCTCAAGACTCAAAGCAACTATGAGCATAAATGATGAAATCATATACCGCCCCTCGAGCAAACATTACTCAGTCCTCCCAATCACTCCAACCTCGCAATAACTCATGCCTCATAATCACTCATGCATCACAATCTCTCAGCACTCGGCACTCGCACTCATAGGTACCTGCGCTCACCGGGGGTGTGTACAGACTCCAGAGGGGCTCTTTCAGCCCAAGCGCTATATCAATGCCCATCATGATAGAATCAATGAAACATGTTGCGACGTGCAGCCCGATCCATAAATATCCTCACATATCAGGCCATCGGCCTCACTCAGTCATCAATCTCTCCAGTCTCTCGGGCTCTCAGAAATCAAAGTAATCAGCCCAAACAACATTGACATGATGCATCAGATAGAATAATAGAGACAGCGCTGTGATGTAAAAATGCATGAACATGACTGAGTACGGATTATCAACCAAACAAGTGAGAAGACAGCAAGAAACGACCTCTAAGGGTCCAAACAAAATCGGCATAAAGCCTAGATATGATATCTAGCATGATTTACAACAAATCTTTCTAAAACACATAAGGAGCATATTGGTACAACAGGTTGTTCAACTTTACAGTTGCTACGGGATGTACCAAGTCACAATCCCCAACGGTGCACACCCACACGCCCGTCACTTAGCATGTGTGTCACCTCCCAATAGTAACATGACACAAATATCCGGGGTTTCATACCCTCAGGACTAGATTTACAACTGTTACTTACCTCAATCCGAGTAAATTCCTACTTCGCAATGCCCTTGCCTCTCGATTCGGCCTCAAAATGTCCCGAATATAGCCATAAGTAATATAACACAATCAATAAAGGCTAAAGAGATCTATCCCACAAGTAAACTACTGAATTAGAGCAAAAATCCAAAATTCACTCACTCCCGGCACCCGGTCCCACATCTCGAAACTCGACAAAAATACAAAACCCGAAAGAACATTTACTCCTGAGTCTAACCATACTAAATTCATCAAAATCCGACATCATTTGGTCTCTCAAATTTCCAAAATATGCTCTCCAAAATCCCAAGCCCTAACCCCTTATTTCACTTCAAAAACCCCACTAATTAGGTGAGAAATCAACGGGAAAACACCATAGCTAAGGATAATAAAGCTCAAGTAACTTACCTCAATGAATATCCTTGAATCCCCTTCAAAAATCACCTCAAAAGCTCCAAAGTCTAAGCGAAAATGGTGGAAATTGAGGAAAAATCTCGAAGTCCTCTATTTATACATTCTGCAAGTGAAATCGCATCTGCGGTCCCCTTTTTTGCTTCTGCGACGCCCCCACCTGGAGGAATTCCCATCGTAGGTGCGAAACGCACTTAAAATCCCAGGTTCCACATCTGCGGCCAAATCTTGCACTTGCAATAGCGCACCTGCGTATCTCCATTCGCTTCTGCGGAACCAACCAATTTCCTCCTTTCTGCATCTGCGCCCCAGGTCTCGCACCTGCGGGCTCGCAGATGCGACTGCCTTCTCGACCTGTGGTTCTAGTCCAAATCAACATTTCCCGCATCTGCGATCTCCCATGCGCTTCTGCGGTCTCGCACCTGCGGCTCCCTCTCCGCAGGTACTGAAAACACCACCAGCAGCAGTTCAGCTGCATTTTCCAAGTTCCAAGCCTTTCGTTAACCACCTAGAATCACCCCGATGCCCTCGGGATCTCAACCAAACATACCGACACGTCCCATAACATCATACGAACTTAGTCGAGCCTTCGAATCACTCAAAACAATATCAAAATACAAAATTACCCTCATATTCAAGCCTACAAACTTCTGAACTTCTAAATTCCGCAAACAATGCTGAAACCTATCAAACCACGTCCAAATGACTCAAATTTTACATATACGTCAGAAATGACACCACGAACCTACTCCAACTCCCCAAAATCCGTTCCGACCCCGATATCAAATTTTTCACTGCCAACCAAAATCGCCGAATTTTCAACTTTCGCCCATTCAAGCCTAATTCTACTACGGACCTCAAAATCATATTCTGGACCTGAACCAACTATCACAATATAGCTGAATAACACAAAAAGAAGCAGAAATGGGGGAAACAGGGTTATAACTCTCGAACGACCGACCGGGTCGTTACATTTGGTGAGTGATCTGAGTGAAAATTTTGAAAAACAGCCTTTTGGAGTTTTTCAAATTTTTGAAAAATTCCAAAATCCATCTTCAAGTAAAATTTTATGGCCAAACACTGATTTCGGAGAAGAGTGAAAATTTTCAGAAAAAAGTGAAATTTTTCTTATGTCCAAACGGGCTCTATGAAATTTGAGAAAAATGCTTTAATGCAGTAACCCACCACATCCGTCAATTCTTCATCAGAGTATTCTTCTATTCGATAGTAAGTGATTCAAAATTCTAAGAGATGGGCGTCTAGTAAATCCACCTTGCAATATTGTTGAATTATATAATATTACCGAGAGTAAACAAGTCTTTGAACAAATCAACATGATTATCAACTTTCTAAAATGGATGTAAATGGATGATTTTTTCAATCAACTTTCTAAAATCTCTAAGGTCTTCTCTTAAACTCCATACTTGCCTAAACTTAGTTTTAAACTCTCAGGATATGATTGAGTGAAATATTTTTGGGGATGAGAGACCTTTTAGACAATTTTAGGTTAAGTATTGTTTAGATGAGCACGTGAAAACACTGGTGTTCCTTTTTGGGCAATTTGTAATAGATGTACCTTCAAACTTTAGATTTTATCATAGGCTTGTTTGCTTGTTTTCATGTTTTCAGTGATGAAACGAGTACAACAAATAAAATTAGTGAGGTAAGAAAAAAGGATCCAAACGCTTTTTATACCTAACATATTAGCCACAGTATTTAATACATAACAAATATACCTTTTTTTTTTATTGTATGGAGAGTATGTAGAGTTTTTATTATTTGTGGCTTGAATTATTTCCTTATATTTTTAGGAAACCCATAGTCCTTATAGGTTTAGGAAAACCCATTTTTGCTAATAGATTTGGGAAAGAAAAACCTTTAGTCCTTGTCAAATTGAGAAACCTTTCTCATATACGTTTGGGACCTTTTGAGATTTATATATAGGGGTTGTAGTTGGGGATTCTATAGATTGTATTGTATTTTTCTTCTCATTCATAGTGGAAAACTCTCTATGCTTTTGCCCCGAGGATTAGGCTTAGTCGAACCTCATTAAATCCTTGTGTTGATTTTTCTTCTCTATTTGCTTTGTGTGTGATTGTGTACTAGTTAACTGTCACGACCCGAAATCCCACCCTTCAGTACGTGACAGCGTCTAACGTTGAACCCGCTAGACAAGCCAACGTATACAGGTAGTTCCAACAAATTCAACCCAAGTTAACAGTAGTAGAGTTAATACCTTTCAAAACTGAACAGAATAACAAAACACCTTAAAATCCTTAACAGCGGAAAAGTAATAGAAATTCAAAAATGCAAAGTGAAACAATAAAATACATAACGTCGCATATGCCCAAAAATCGGGGTGTCACAACTCATGAGCTATCTAAACAGAGTGCTAAATACAGAGTCTGAAAATAAATACATAATTGTCTTTGGAGCTACAGAAGAAATAAGACAATAGGAGAACTAATGAACATGAGAGACTCCAAGGTCCACGAACGCCAGCAGTATACCTTGAAACTCGGTGTGGACTGAAGGTGACTCCCTCAGAGCGGTCCACTTGGTCCGGAAGCGGGATCTGCACAACATTGAGAAGTGCAGTGCAGTATCAGTACAACCGACCCCATGTACTGAGTAAGTGCCGAGCTTAACCTCGGCTGAAGTAGTGACGAGGCTAGACTTGACAATAGTGATAACCTGTCCTATTCTACCGCAGGTAACCGGGATAATACAAGGCAGAGATAAATAGACAAGTAAAGGATACGGGAGCAGTAAAGTGGAACAAGTGAAATGAAGCAGTCAAATTGACAGATAGAAGTAAACAAGGGAGGCAATCTAACACAAAAGCCAACGAAACAAGTATAAGTACCAGAAATGTAAACAATGGCACGGCATCACCCTTCGTGCTTTTACTCTCTTCCTCACAATGCAATGTAATCAAATATCATGGCACGTCATCACCCTTCGTGCTTTTACTCTCTTCCTCACAATGCAATGTACAACGTAAGGCAATGTAAATCATGGCACGGCAATAACATTCATGCTTATAATCAATGAAAATCATTGCACGACATTAACCTTTGTGCTTATAATCAATATGAATCATGGCACGACATCACCCTTCGTGCT
>ML243062.1:0-13788 GCA_005239495.1 Nicotiana undulata
TAGTACTGACACCTAACACTGCCCGTGGTCACAAATTGTTTCCGATATTGTAGTTAGAATCTAAGATAAGATGGAGTCAATTTAGTTGCTTGAGGACAAGCAAGAGTTTAAGTTTGGGGTGTTGATGTGCCAGAGAATTTCGGCACATTTAATACCATATTGCTTAAACTATGGCTCGTTTCAAGAGCATTTACTCTTATTAATCATAGAATTTTGGTATTTTGCAGTACACAAGGTGTAAACACTCAAGACCATGCAAAAGGGAGTTAAAGAAGAGAAAAGAGAAGGAAAATGGTCAAATGCGATCGCATATGCAACATGCGAATCGCATTTCAAGCCTAGGGGTCGCATACCGCAACAGAAAGTTGAGTCAAGATTAAGGAGTGAAATGCGGTCAAATATGCGACCGCATATCCCAAATGCGAACCACATTTGAATCGCATCTCTATCTGATGCCTGAAGCCACACTGCAAATGCGATGCATGAATGCAATCGCATATCATCAATGCGGACCGCATATCTCAAATGCGATAAATCTATGGGACCTAGGGTTTTGATATGCGATGGAGGAAGTGAAGATGCGAATCGCATTCCTGTTATGCGACAGGAATGCGATCGCATATCGCCCGTCAGGGGTGTTTTTGTCTGTTTTTCACCCGAATTTTCTTCCCACTATAAAAGGATTTACTGGGGTGTTGTGGGTCATTCTTGTCTAGCTTTTTAACAACATTCTCTCATTAAATATTCTTCACTTTTGGAAGCATTAGAGCAAGCAAGTGGTGGTTTGTAAGCATTCATGACACTATTAAATACTTGTTTCTTTTGGTTATTTATGATGAGTAGCTAAGTTTAAACACTGAGGTTGTGGACCCTAAATGGGTGTTATGTATTTGGGTATTTGCCATTGAATATATGCATAATGGGTAGTTGATATGTGTTTACTCTTCGTCTTATATTTCTTGTTAATGGTTGCAAACATTAACTTATGCCATAATTTTATCTTAGCTTGGAAAAGCGGGTTAGAAGTGGTAAGAGTAAATACCAAAGACTCGAGGCGTTAAACCTCGTTTAATAGAATCACTTAGGAATAAGTTGGTTTTATTTGGCAAGACGTGATTCGGATTTATTGCAACTCTTTTACATTTGGAAAAATCATAAAGAGGAAATACTATCGTAGTATTGGAAAATCTAGGATAGTTATCTTAAGAATCATTTGCATATCAAGAACTTCCCATTAGAAATATATCATATTAATACCTACTTGCATTACATTCCATGAAAAGGGACAAAACTTTGGTTATTTTACCCATATTAATTACAACCTAAATTAGTTTCCATTGTTACTACTTTTTCTTTAAAATAGTATACTATTAATCACCACCTTCTTGTTCACTAATGGAATAGAATTTCGATTAGAGTTAAGAACCACACTAACAAAGTGATATTTTCACACCTATTCCCTGTGGGATTCGACCCCAACCTTGTTGGGTTATTATATTTGACTTCGACCGCTTTACACTATTTTAAAAGTGTAATTTGAGCGTATTATATATATATATATATATATATATATATATATATCCAAAATGTCATTTTTCATTCATTATTTAATTTACAAGATCTATACAAGCATATTTCATAATTTTTAGAGCTTTAAAATTAATTTTCTTGCATTTAAATACTTGAATATTTACTAATTATTCTCTTAAATTATTTGCGATGACTTAATCATCCAAATTTGTTATTTTTACACCCACATATATGTTTTAAAATATTTTACATCATTTCATATAATTATGTTTGTATTTTAGCTATTTATGTAATATTACAATAATAGCCCATATTAGTGCATAATTATGTTTTATTACATTATTTGTGCCAAAATAGCATTTTTATATTTTTATAATGTTAAGTCATTATTTGCAATCATTATAGTGCAATAATAATATTTTATTATTTATTAGTTATTTATTTTTTAAAATAACTTGTGTATTTAAAATATAGCCCAAATTACACTCCCTCCGTTTCAATTTATGTGAACCCATTTGACTGGGCACGAACTTTAAGAAAAGAGAGAAGACTTTTGAACTTGTGGCGTAAACTGAGGCACATATATTTTGTGTGGCTATAAATCATTGCATAAAGGTAAATTATTTCCAAATAGGGAAAGAGGTCATTCTTTTTTGCACGGACTAAAAAAGAAATAGGTTCACATAAATTGAAATGGAGGGAGTATAATTTTTCAGACTACACTAGTGACCCAAACCCCTGAAATCTCTGTCACTTTAAAATCTAGCATGAGGTCATTTTATGTATGTCTTTTGTACTTTCCAAAGTTTCATGTGATCCTGCTCATATGTCTTGGTTGGAATTGTTGTTACTTACAGCTTTCACAATTAAGTGTGTAAAGGTGCTTAATTAATTCCCTAAGTAGTTGTCACTTGCATGGTTCAGTCAGGCATCAGTAGGTAAGTCGTGCATATTGTGACTAGTATTGGGCCATACATGTTGTTGGACATGGGTGCTGAATTCAGGCATCCTCTATTGTTCTGCTAAATTTGGGGTTTGGGCCTACTGGACATGTGAAGAGTGAGGTTGATGAAGGCCCAACCAGTGTTGGCTTACTTTGTTTGGGTCTGTTTCCAGGCATGTAGTTATTCTTTATGTAATGTTTGAAAGTGTATTCATTATCCGGTTCTGTAATAATTTGTAAACAAACAATTGGGAATTTAGTGAAATTGAGGTAGAAAGGGTATTCTAGTACTTGCATGAAAGGGTAGAGAACATGTCTATAGGATCTATGTGCTCTATTTGTCGTTTTGTTTAGCATGCGTTATTTCTGTACACTGATAGACATCATGCCTATAGGAGTCCCGCACACACCTCACTTAATTTGTCAAGACATGTTAGTTCCAGTATTGGTTATACTTGTTTCCATGTCTATTATTCAACACTCTTAGATAACATGTCTTAGGGTGCAACGATTTAGTGTTTTCACTTATATAGATATCATGCCTATAGGACTTCAAACAATCAGACTATCAGTTGCCTCAATTATTTTGGTGTACTGCTCATCTAGATACAATGCCTATAGGTCTAATAATCAATCAACTGCCCATGTCCTTTGTACTTCCTCACTTAGAAAGCCTGCCTATAGGAATAAGACTATAAAATCAATTGCCAATTATTAGATATCATGCTTCTAGGGCACTGTCACCTTCCTAAGAAACACGTCTATAAAATCAGCGCTGGTAATTCATGATTCTGGGGTCGTTTCATTGCCTTTTGCGCAAACAATTAGAAATCATGCCTATTGGATTTGCGATGCTTTAACCTGTGGATAATATTAATCTGAATCACATAGGAACCATGCCTATAGGATTTAACAACCCAAATACGTCTTAATTCTGAAATCGTCTACTGCTTAATCTGAAAATCAGTTTGCATGCTTCTTTATTTATGTGTGGAGGCTAACATGAGCCACTCTTTGGTATTATGTGTTGTTCATATATGTTTTGTATGCATGATTAGTTTTGATCATTTTGAGCAACCTATGTAAGTCTAGAACCACCCAAATAGAGGTCCAAATCCTCTTGGACCATACGCATGGGACGAGTAGTGCACGCATAGGACATGACTTAAAATTGAATTAGAATGCTTTAGGTAAACAAATTCAACATAGTAATCGGGTAGCAGGAGATGATAGTATGTGCTCGCTGAATAATATGATCAACTCCTATCTAAAAGGAGTTGCGAAGTATTATTTATGTTGCACGGGGTAATCCTTTAGGCTAAAAAACATAGGACCCCTCTCTTTTATATACTTGATATTCACACTTAGTCATTTAATATAGACCATTATAGTTGTATCCTTGTTGTCCTTAAGATTTGTACCAATTATCATTATGTTATAATCAAACTCTTAGACTTTTATATTTATTTGTTTATCTAATCACCTACACTAATTACATAATCCACATAGTCTTAAGTTCAATCAGGACCCATAATTGTGGACCTCGAAGAATTCCTAACACCTTCTCTTTGAGGTAATTTGAGCCCTTACCCGATCTTTGGTGGCGTTGTCTAGTCAAATAGAGTTATTTGCATAATAGGTCCCCTACCATACCTCAAAATCGTTAGGTGGAGACTCTTCTCTTTTAACGCCCTTCCTTTAAAAGAGTTGTCACATGTCGAAGCCCGATTTCGCGAGAAAACAGGATGCGACACTCGTACTCTAGATAATACTCCCCAATGCTACTTCTTTCCACAAAATCAGCAAACTCATACCTCACCTTCCCAGTACTTTATCCACAATGCACCTCCATATGCTCCACATTCACAAGACCCTCAATGGCTTGCACCACCTCCACAAATGTCTAATCCACCTCTACAAGCATATCAACCACCTACACGCAAGAGGTTCCAACCGAGGCCGGAGTACAAATGAAAAGGCAACAACAAAGAGAAAAGTCATTCACTCCTATTGGAGAATCATATGCCAGTTTGTTCCAAAAGTTGAGGCAGTTGGACATGTTGAAGCCGATTCAGATAAAAATGTTGAACCCCATTCTAAAGAATTTTGATTATTTTCAAAGGTGTGCATATTGCTCTAATGCCCCGGGGCACAACATAGAAAAGTGTCGGATCTAAAAAGAGCAGTCCAGAAGCTTAGTGATGCCGGTGACATTATCATGCAAAATCCAGATGCAGCAGATACTAGCCAAGGTCCATTGCCTGTTCAAAACGAGACGCATATGGTGGGCATGATTTGTGTTGAAAATTAACATGATAACTCTTCTAAGTTCCTTGGAGGGCCACTTGCCGCAAATTTTCAGCGCTATCAATCTAGGTTCCAAAAGTTGATCTTAAGAACGAGTCGGTAAAAGGGACCAAAAAGCTATTTGCTAAGGTCAACATGATGGAGACTTGTGAAGGTCCTAGTAATGTCGATGTGTGACTCAGTGGCTGAGATGTCGAGCTTGGTAATTGGAAAGACACTCCTTTCTTGGCTAGCCAGGGAGGAGTTTTGGTGGTTTAGTTTGTTGTTATTTATGTTGTCCAGCTTATTTCAGGGTTGTAATCTGGATATTGTCTTGTGGCTCAAACCCTTCTTCCTTTTATTTTGGATATTGTCTTGTGGCCCAAACCCTTCTTCCTTTTATTTTTCTTAGTTCGTTTAGTCGTAGTAACTCGTCTAGTGTTATCTAGGATTGTTCCAAGATTTTAACCCAAGTTTATTTTGCTTGTGTTGTTGTTCAAACCCTTTCACCGTATTTCTAATTCAATCTCCTATTTTTTGTTATTTGAAGTCAATTTTTGCTTAGGCTCTTTTCCTTTTACAGTTCTTTTCATACTGACTCTAGTGACATGACATGCACGTATAATTCTCAGCCTGGTCTTTAAAGTTATTCTAATCATGAAGCAATGAAATAAGTTTTGAAGATGATAGAGAAATTTGAGGGAAACAAGTAAAGATTTGGACATTTTGAGATCATTTAAAGCCTGCATTGTGTGAAACTAGGGCAGATAGCTTGGGAAGTTAATAGGACGATAGGAATTTGTTACAAGAGAGTGTGTCTCATACAATTTGAAGCGAGCAACATTGAGTTCAAGTGCATCTAAAGTTACAAGATAAAGCCAAGGGGCTTTGTCCCAAACTGACGAAGGGCATCCATTGTGAAGAAGAGATCACCCAACGAGAATTCCGTACTTGACAAGGCAATAAATAAAAGTGGAAGGCCTATCGGAGATATCAACGACGAAGGTGCAAAAGAAATATTGTGCATGACATTTTCATAGATGGGGAGGCCCTCTTTCAGCTACCCAATCACTTTATACCCTTCGGTACCCTTTTGAGCCAGTGCTGATTTCTTTGACCTCCCCTCGTTTGGAATCAAATTAGATTCATTAACAAAAATACATGTCCCCATAAGGTTTGGTTTAGAATTTCATCCCTAAAAAAAATAGAGAAAAAAGAGAATATAAGGAAAAGAGATAAAGAAAAAAAAGAAGTTAAAAAAGAAGAAGCGAAAAACGAAAAAAGGAGAAAAAGAAGAAAAGGAACAATAGCAACAACAAAAAATATTCCTTTGAACTACGTTCGACCTTATTTTTCTATCAACAAGATACGTAGGTATCCTTACTCTAGGGTTCAGTCACATCATGTCAAAAATTTTAAGATTCCTCACCTCAAAAGAAATTGGGGCAGGAGTTTTGTTTTCTATAAAAGATGGTTCCAAAAGTTGTAAAGTTATACCCCATTTTGTCTTAGTTTGAATTTGAGCCTTCATACCTTTTTTCTTTATAACCTTGTCCAAAAGTCACATGACAGTCCAAAAAAAACCTTCTAGATAATCTTTGAGAGCCGAGTTAGACATGCCAGGAACATATGATATTTTTATCATGGTTAATGCCTTGTCATCTGCATAACCAGAGGAAATAAGAAGAAAAGAACAAAATGAGAGTCTTATTGGTGAAAACCTTCATAGGCACCATAAGGCGATGTTGAGTTGATAGAAAGAACAAAATGAGAGAGGCTTGATGGTTTCAGGTAAGGATCGTGAATCAGATAGGATAATCGGAGCATTGACGCCGAGTTTCATGGCTAAGAGGTATAATAAGAGTTGAAAATTAGACTTACTGGACAGATTAGGCCGGTTAATCCAAAATGCATGTCATGGTCATTAGAGTTGGTATCCACGCCAGATAAGTTTCTTCTTTGTTTTCTTCCCTATATGTAAATGTCTTGTTAGATATCATCTCTTTTCATTGTCCCACTCACTATGTTCCTCTTGCTTTGTTTAAGTCCTCCTTTTGAGTCTGTTTGGTTAGAACAAGTGAGAAATGACTTCAAAATTTGTTACTAGCTTTCCAATTGCAAAAAGCGTAGTATGGCTAGCACATCAAAGCGAAATAAGTTAGGAAAGAGCAGTATGCGCATTGAGTTGGCGACAATTGATGTGCTTTGGGATTCGTGTGAAATGCAAAGGTTTGGTAAATTTCAATTCATGAGCACAATACAACATATATAAAGTATTGGGCTTGAATGGATCAGAGGTATTTTCTGTGATAACAGCTGACAGAAAAGTGGTCAGCCAATAATAAGCAAGGTCTTCCAAGTTGAAATCAAAGTTATCATGGCAAGTGTAGGAGAAATAACCCTCAAGATCAAGGCCACAAACCAACCACCATGTCTTAAACTCACAAGTTTTCTTTGTTTGAAACAGGAACGAAGACTATGTCCAAATCAAATCTTGGAAGCTTGAATTTTTCAGGTGTTGTGCCCAAATATTTTCAGCACAAAGGTTGTTTGAGAAGGTGTTTACCTCCTAGACATTCCCTTAGTTGAGAAGACCATTACCTCCTAGGCATTTTCCTAGTTGAGAAGAACCTTACCTCCTAGGCATCCTCCCTAGTCGGATGAGTCTTTAGTTTTCCTTAAGTTCAGCAGCCCCGCCTGGAGAATAAGTTTAGTTTTAATTTTCTTAAGTTGTTAATTTTCCTTAACAACATTCCTTAAGTTCAGGGGTCCTGCCTGGAGTATTGGGTCAGTTTTTAGGTTTCCTTATGTCGTTAATCTTTAGTTTTCCTTAAGTTCAGGGGTCCCGCATGGAGAATATGGTCAATTTAATTTCCTTAAGTTGTTAATTATCCTTAATAGAATTCCTTAAGTTGAAGGGTCCCGCCTGGAGAATAGGGTTAGTTTTTAGTTTCCTTAAGTCATTAATATTTAGTTTTCCTTAAGTTCAGGGGTCCCGCCTGGAAAATAGGGTCAACTTTTAATTTTCTTAAGTTGTTAGTCTTTGGTTGTCCTTGAGTTCAGAGGTCCCGCCTGGAAAATATGATCTGTTTTAGTTTTTACTTAAGTCGTTAATCTTTAGTTTTCCTTAAGTTCAGGGGTCCTGCCTGGAAAATAGGGTCAGTTTTGGTTTTCTTAAGTTATCAATATTTAGTTTTTCGTGAGTTCAGGGGTCCCGCCTGGATAATAGGGTCAGTTTTAGTTTCCTTAAGTTGTTAATATTTAGAATTCCTTTAGTTTAGGGGGTACCACCTGGAGAATACGTTCAGTTTAAAGTTATCCTCAAGCTCAATCTCACATCTAGGAGACATATTTCCTAGTTTAGGTTTCAGGTTATTCTTTTAGGAGACACATTCCCCACTCTAAGTTTGTCAATTTTACTCATAGGGAATGCAAATCCTAGTCAAGTCTTTTTACTCTCATCGTCGCATCCTTCATCCATAGCATATGTGATTTATAGTTTTGCTAACAAATCATAAATCTTCCTAGTGCAAACTGGGGTAGAAAATTTTGTTCGTTTTGTTTGTTTTGATTGTAGGCACCCACCTGAGAATAGAGTCAACCGTCAATTTCCAGTTCAAGTCAGAGGTACCAAGAGTCCGCCTGAAGAACAGGGTCAACTTTCAGTTTCTTTCAAGATCAAGCAGGAGGACCCCGCCTGAAGAACATGGTCAACTTTTATTTTTCAAGTTCAATTTAGAGTCACCAGGAGCCCTCTTGAAGAACAGAGTCAACTTTTAGTTTTCAAAATCAAGTTAGAGAAGCATCAGGAGCTCGCTTGAAGAACAGGGTCAACTTTCAGTTTTCAAGTTCAAGTCAGAGGCAGCATGATCCCTCCTGAAGAATAGGGTTAACCTCCAGTTTTTTCGATTCAAATCCGAAGTAGCATGAGCTGCCTGAAGAACAAGGTTTGCAACTCAAGTCTACTCCAAGTTCAAGTTTATTTCAAGTGCAAGCATGTGATGACCCGATAGGTCATCTTATGTTTTAGAAAATAATTCTGTGTTTCGAGGCCTCAAATATCTCATTATAGCCTTCATCGATGTGCGTGCACAGTCCAGGTGTTCTTCCAGAAGGCTTATATGTTTAAAACTGATAAAAATAAGAATTTTGCCTTAAAAATTCATTTGAGTTGACTTCGGTCAATGTTTTGAGCAAGCAGACCCGGATCAGTGTTTTAACCGGCCCGGTGGATCTGTATAGTAATTTAGGACCTGGACGTATGCCCGGAGTCGAATTCAGATGTCCCTAGCACGAGTTATTGAAAGTTTGAAATTTAATAATTTTTAAGAATCGACTGATGTTTGGCTTTGTTGATACCGGGTCCGTATTTTGGTTTTGGAGACCGTTACAGGTCCACTATTATAATTATGACTTGTCTGTCAAATTTGGTGAAAGACAGAGTTGATTTGGCGTGATTCGAACGTTCAGTTGTGAAAATAGAAGTTCTAAAGTTTTCATGAAAATTTCCTTTGATTTGGTGTCCGATTCGTAGTTCTGGGCGTTATTTAGGCATTTTGATCGCGCCACAGAGTTTGTATGAGGTTTTTAAACTTGTGTGCATAATTGGTTTGGAGCCCTGAGGGCTAGGGTGAGTTTCGGATAGGCTACAAGTGTTTTGAAACTTAAAAATCTGGTTTTTGTGCTTCAGCTGATATCTGGTGTTTCCTTCTTCGCGTTAGAGAAGGTACTCTCGGAATGCGAAGAATGAACTAGGCAGGGTGGATTTTATTCATCGCGAACGCAATAGCTGGTTCGCGAACGCGGAGCAATTGGGGCCTTACCCGTCGCGAACGCGACTAGCTTCTCGCAAATGCGAAGCTTTAGGGACTTGGGGGAGGGGACTATCGTTCTTCTACACGAACGCGAGCACTGACTTGCGAACGCGAAGGAGAACTCGGAACACGTAAGACACTTGGGCTGTTGCTTACCACGAACGCGGCAAAACCTTCGCGAATGCGAAGAAGGAATGACGCATGTGACTTAAAACAGAACAAAAAACGGGAGTTTTCCCAAATATTCATAACCCTTCTATTAGAGCTCGACCTAGGAGCGATTTGAAGAGAAAACTCAAAACCAATTCATAGTTTTGCACTCTTTAACTCATTTTCTTTCATTTCTAACATCACCCATTAATTCCTAGCCCTAATCTTTGTTCTTCCATGGTAGGAAACTAGGGATTTAGGAAGAATTGGGGTTTTTTGAAAATTGGGGATTTAGACCTTAATTTGGGGTCGGATTTCGAAACTAATTATATAAGCGGGCTCGGGAGTGAATGGGTAAATGAATTTTGGTCCGAACCTCGGGTTTTGACCAAGCGGGCCCGGGGTCGATTTTTGATTATTTTGGGGGAAAGTTTAGGAATACTAAATTTATGCATAGTAATTGATTCCTTTAGCAATATTTGATATTATTGAGTCAATTGTGGTTAGAAACGAGTGGTTTGAAGGCGGATTCTAGAGGAAAAGTTGTGGTTGAGCATTGAGTGGGCTTTGGAGCGAGGTAAGTGTTGTGTCTAACCTTGACTTGAGGGAATTAGGAAACCTCGGACTATGTGTTGTGTGAATTTCATGTGAGCGGCGTATATGCGAGATGACGAGTGCTTATGTGCTGCCGAATTATCTGTTTTCCTTGTTTTTCCGCTTTTCTTTAATTATCTCTTTTCCCTGTCTAAATTGTTATATGCTCTAAGTGTGTTTCTATGCCTAACTGCTACCTATTGATCAATGTCTTCTCCTGTTTATTATATTAAATCTTTTCATAGTTTCATGATCTCCTGCTATTTTCTCAAGTTGGTTTATTTGCACCTTCTAGTTGTAAATTTCTGGACTGGTCTCGTTGTGTAGTATTACTTATGTAGATTCTCATGTTGTACAAGGTTTTCTATTTGGTTCGGTTTGGTATTTATGGATTGTAAAGGTTTCCCGTGATTTGAATTGTAAATTTTACTATGCACATTGAGTATTTGGTATTGATATGGTGGGACCGGGTTGCACGCCGCAACAGGTGAATAAGGGTGGAAGGATATGGTGGAATAAGGGTGAATCTATATTGTACTGTGGGATCAGGTTGCATGCCGCAACAGGTGTAATAAGGGTGGATTGTTTATATGGAACAGGGTGAATTATGATTATGATATTGTGATATGATGGGATTGGGTAGCGCGCCGCAACACACATACACATTGTTGTTAATGTTGTTACAAGGAAATAAGGGAGGATTATGTGATGTACGGGCGGGATCGGGTTGCGCGCCGCAACAACTTGTGTGTTTATATTTCCCTGAGTTGTGTTAGTTTTACGGTACTTTATTTGAACTTAAGGATTGGTAATTCTGAACGTCACTGGCTTATTTCCAGAAGTTGTAGCTATTATTTTCAATTGACTGCTTTATTTCGTTCTGTATTTCCTTTTCAATCTTTAGTATATATATTCGTACAGGTTGTAGTGTGAGTGACCCGCCTTAGCCTCTTCACTACTTCGTCGAGGTTAGGCTCGGCACTTACAGAGTACATGGGGTCGATTGTACTCATAATACACTCTGCACTTCTTGTGCGGATTTTGGCATTGGTCCCAGCTGATCGAGAGGTTTAGCAGCTCGGACTGGTTCATTGGAGACTCAAGGTAGATCTGTTGGCGTTCGCAAACCTTGAAGTCCCCATCTATCTTCCTTTGTTTTTACAGTTTCTTTCGTTCAAACAGTTGTATTTCTTTTAGACTTTGCTTGTAGAAATCTTAGAAGTTCGTGAGTTGTGACTCCAGATACAGATTGTAGTAAATATTATGGGTATTTGTGTTATTCTGTACCCATTTTATTTCGCTTTAGCTTAATTGACTTTATTTACTGAATTGAAAAAAAAATTGGCTTAGTGATTTTCTAACGTTGGCTTGCCTAGCAAGTGAAATGTTAGGCGCCATCACGGTCCCGAGGGTGGGAATTCCGGGTCGTGAAAAGTTGGTATTAGAGAACTAAGTTGCCTAGTTCTCACAATTCACGAGCAAGATTACTAGAGTCTGGAGGATCGGTACAGAGACGTCTGTGCTTATCTTCCAGAGGCTATGAAGTTTAGGAACCATTTCACTTCTATTCTTATCTGTCGTGCGATTTTATTCTACCATCGCTGATTGAACTCTTCTATTCTTGTTCTTCCACATATGGCAAGAACACGTGCTACGTCTTCAGCTGGACAGCACGCGGAGCACCCAGTGGCAGCTCCTACGAGGGGCAGAGTCTGAGGCCGCGCAAGAGGCCGAGGCAGGGGTAGAGCTCATCCCAGAGCTCGAGCAGCATTACCAGCAGTGGAGCCCTAGGTGGAGTTTGATAAGGAGGTTCCAGCCTAGACTGTGTTTGCTGGACCAGCTCAAGTTCCGGAGGGGTTCATCGCCACCCCGGTGCTTCAGGATGCTTTGGTCTGTTTGGTGGGCCTTACGGAGAGTGTGGCCCAGGCCGCTACATTTCATATGGAACCAGCCATATCTCAGGCTGGGGGAGGATCACAAACTCCCGCTACTCACACTCCGGAGCAGATGGCTCCCCAGTATCAGACTCCAGTAACCCTGCCAGTTGGGATTGTTCAGCCAGTTGTTGCGGCTTATGCTGGTGATGGACCTGCCATGTCTTCTGAAGCTTTATGGAAATTGGATAGGTTTACTAAGATTTTTCCAGTTCATTTTAGTGGTGAATCTTCAGAGGATACCCAGGAGTATCTTGACAGTTTTCATGAGGTGCTACGGAACACGGGTATAGTGGAGGCCAATGGGGTCGATTTTGCTGCATTTCAGATGACAGGTTTCGCCAAGAAATAGCGGAGAGATTATTTGTTGACCAGACCAGTTGGGTCGCTGCTCTTACTTGGGACCAGTTCTCTCAACTCTTCCTAGAGAAGTTCCTCCCTATCACATTAAGAGAGGAGTATCGTCGGCAGTTCGAGCGTCTCCACCAGGGCAATATGATTGTTACTCAGTATGAGACCTGTTTTGTGGATTTGGCCCATCATGTTATTCTTCTGCTTCCTTCCGAGATAGAGACGATGAGGAGGTTTATTGAGAGACTTACTCAGCCTCTCAAGTGGCAGATGGGTAAGGAGACCGGGAGTGAGATTTCTTTTCAGGCGGCTGCTAATGTCGCCAGGCGAGTCAAGATGGTTCTTGCTCAGGGAGGAGGTCAGGGGTTTGACAAGAGGCCTCATCACTCCAGTGGGTTTAGTGGTGCCTCATCTAGAGGCAGGAGTACTTTTGGTAGAGGCCATCCTCCCAGGCCGTTTCATTTAGCACTTTAGGCATCCCATAGTGCTTCAGGGAGTCGTGGTCCTTATGTGCCTTATTCCTGACAGCCAGCCTACAGTGTGTTGATACCCAATTTTTCCTCCAACTATTTTAAAATTTGCATATATACCTTCAAAATCACTTTTCATAATAATTGGCATTTTTCCATAATTTTCCATATTTTTTATCAAATTATTTTTTTAATCTATTCAAAACTTTACATCCAACAATTATTCATAAATTTCATTACAAATAATTTCAAAATATTTTTTAGCTCAATATATCATTTTTAGGATTTAATTATTTCACAAATTAGCTAATTTGGCATTATTTGGCTATAATTACAATAATTTTGCAATTATAGCCTAATTGTACATTTTATGCTATTTTAATTCAATAATCTGTCATTTTATATTTTTAAATACTAGTTAATTACCTTAATTTCACCTATTTAGCCTTAATTTCATTTTTATCTAATTATTAGCTATTTTTATTAATTATTTATCTATTTAATTGGGTATTTAACAATTAGCCCTTGCCTAATTTAATCTAGCCACCCAATTAAACCAGCCCAAGACCCAACCAAAATAACCCAACAACCCAAGCCAAATACCCTATCCTACCCGACCCAGCATCTAATTGAATCCTGGCCATTGATCAATTTTGATCAACGGCCCAAATTCGCCCCTTCCTTGATTAGTCCTAGACGACTACCCCCCCCCCCCC